>PVJO010011145.1:0-61075 GCA_004026905.1 Hystrix cristata
TGAGGAATAGTGGTATTAGATCCTCTCTGAATTTCTTGTAGAATTCAGCTGTGAAACCATCAGGACCTGGGCTTTTCTTTGTTGGTAGGTTTTTAATTACCTCTTCAATTTCAATGGCTGATATTGGGTTATTTAGAATATTTATCTCTTCTTGATTCAGTTTTGGTAGTTCATATGTTTCTAAGAATCTGTCCATTTCCTCAGTGTTTTCCATCTTGTTTGAGTAGAGGTTCTTGAAGTAGGTGCTGATGATCCTTTGGATTTCCATAGGGTCAATTGTACCCTTTTCATTTTTTTCTTGAATGGATTTGGGTCTTTTCTTTTCTATTTTTGATAAGAGTGGCTAGGGCTTTATCTATTTTATTTATTCTTTCAAAGAACCAACTCTTTGATTCATTGATTTTTTGGTATTGTTTTCTTAGTCTCAATTGCATTAATTTCAGCTGTAATCTTAATAATTTCCTCTCTCCTATGAGCTTTGGGCTTGATTTGTTCTTTTTTTCTAGATGTTTGAGGTTCAGCATTAAATTGTTTATTTGGGCTCTTTCTGTTTTCCTGATGTGGGAGTTCAATGCAATGAATTTCCCTCGTAGTACTGCTTTCATTGTATCCCATAGGTTCTGGTATGTTGTGTCAGCATTATCATTAAACTGAATAAATTGCTTAATTTCTTCTTTAATTTCTTCTGTGACCCAGCTGTTGTTCAGAAGGATGTTATTTAGTTTCCAAGTGTTTATGTGGTGTTTTTGTTCTTTATTACCATTGAATTCCAGTTTTATTGCACTATGGTCTGATAGTATGCATGGTATAATTTCAGTTCCCTTGCATTTACCTAAACATGCTTTATGAGCTAGTATGTGGTCTCTTTGTGCAGCTGAGAAGAATGTGTATTCTGTTGTTGTGGGGTGGAACACTCTGTATACATCTGCTAAGTCCATTTGTTCACAGATTTGTTTCAGTTCTGATATTTCTTTCTTAACAATCTGCATTAGTTTTGTATAAGTTAATAAAAAAATTCATGTTGGTGGTCCCTTATTGTTGATCAGATTTTTCCTCATTCTTATTTTATTTGAAAAATTTTCCTCTGGTAATTTACATAGAAATCTGAATCAATGGACAAGTAAATGTCTTTAATGATACCAGAATTTTCCTTTCCTAACACACTGCAGGTAGCTGCGGTGTGTTAGTGGTCTTCTGAGGAACAGAACTGTAGAAGAACACACACACACACACACACACACACACACACACACAAATCACGTGAGTGGATTTATTAATAGGCTTACCGAATCAGAGGTGGGAGAGTCCACAATGCCAAAGTGGCCATCTGCATGCTGGAGAGCCAGAGGATCAGGTTAGTGCAAGAAGCTCAGTGCAAGAAGCTGAAAGCTGCAGAGCAAAAGGAATCAACAGTATAGCACCTGAGACTGAAGGCCTGGTAGATCCCTGGAGTATTGCTAGTATGAGTCTGCATTGGAAGGCTGAATAATCTGTAGATTGATGTCCACAGGTGACAGTAGCAAAAGACATGTTCATTCAAACAGAATGGAACTTTTAAATGTTGCCAACTTCCTTTTTCTCTCCCTTTTATTCCATTCAAGGTACATGCGTGTTGGTGGGTTCCATCCCCTCGGTCTTCTGGCATACATATTGATCCCTGGCAACCCTCCATTGATGTACCTAGAACTGTGGTTTACTAATCTGCAAGGTGTTTCTTAATCCAGTCAGGTTGGCATATCAATTGGTGGTCATGTGGAGTTTCTTCTGCACCTTGTGATAGAAGTGTTTCACATGCTGGTTAACTTTATTTGGAATCATCCAAATTGATTGTGTTCATCAAACACTGGATATTTGTTATGTTTCAGATAGTCAGCATAGCAAGCAGAAATTTTAAAAATGTTTTCTTCAAAATAGTCATAGTATAGATGGGTGAACAACAAATAAACAACTGGCTTACAGCACAATGGATTAGTTCAATTATTCAGCATCAGGAAAAAATTTCTATGAAAGTAAAAAAAACCTTTTTTTTTTGTTAAATAAATCAAACTAGATTCTTGTCTTCCAAAGTGGGTAATTATGACTTCTGTGGCTTTTTTTTTTGAGGGGGGAGTTGCTGAGGATGACTTCTGTGTCTTGTTTTAAGTAACTGAGAAAGAATATTGCCGAAGAAAAGAACCCAGAAAGAATATTCACATGTAAATGTAATTATGTAATAATTACATATAATAATGTAATTTGCATGTAATGATTGAACTTTTTAATGAATTGGGGCCTGTATATCTCATTTGTATTCATCTGTTCATCAAATGGAGAAGGTGTATCCAAAAAGGAACTAATGTTGATATGACTTAAACTTTCTTGCTGACCTTAGCTGGGCTCCTTTGATTTCCACCCTTTCTTCCTAAATATATCCAAGCCATCTGTTTAAAAACCTGTCCCAGAATTTTCTCTTGAGATTGATGTCAATGTTTCTATGGTTTCTGGAACTCAAACTTAAAACAAAAGGGATAAGCACCTTTTGCCTTAGTATTTTAATAACTTTTCAAGTTTGTATGGCTTGTAAATGTTACACTAGTACCCCTGTGTCTGTGAGAGATTACATCCGAGACCCCCAGTGGAGACCTGAATCACTGAATAGTACCAAACTCTGTATTTTTCCTATATATACACCCATGTGTACATACTTAAAGTTTAATTTATATATTAGGGATAGTAAGAAGTCAGCAATAACAATAATATAGAACAGTTATAACAATGTACTGTCTCCCTCTATATTTGAGGATTCCATACCATGAATTCAACCAACTAAGGCTTAAAATATTGTCTGTACTGTGGCAAAGTGACAGGCGCTATGACATAGCATTAGGCTGATGTTGACCTTACTATGTGGTACAGCAGCATTGTCTTTTCTGTCATTTTCTAAAAAAAAAATATATATATATATATACACACACACACACACACACATATCTATGTATGAATATGTGCTATTTACATATCATTTACACTGAATTCTGTAAGTATGTTAAAGGTGATTTAAAATACATGGGAGGATTGGATGTGTATAGTTTATATGCACATAATACAGCATTTTATATAAGGCGGTTGAGCGTTAGCAGTGTTTGGTATATGGTGGGGTGGGGTGTACAAGGAACTCTCCCCCAGAGATACAGAAGGACCACTGTTCTGTAATGAAAGTTATGTAAATACCCGTCTTTCAGAATATCTTAGTGTATTCATCTGTCTTGTGGTGATGTGGGATAATAAGATGCCTACATGATAACATGAAACGAGGTGAAGTGACAGGCACTGTGACATAGCATTAGGCTGCTGTTGACCTGTACAGCAGAAGGAATATCATCTGTTGCAGGTGATCCTGGATTATCAGCCATGGAGGATGTCAGTGGTTGGATGTCAGGAGCAGATGATGTTGATGGTTAGAGATACTAGACAGCTGAAAGTTCTTCTTCCCCTCAAAATGATGACAGAACATTGTAACTAGAAATTTTTGTCTCTTTCTTTTTAAATCATGAAAATGTTGTAGAGATTTTAATCCTCTGGCACTTGCATTGGTGACTTTAGTGCTGTGTTTGATCTAAGCGTCATATTCCATAATTTTGTCCGTCGATATCTATGCAATTTGAAAGCAGTTTGGCAAATTTTGGTAGTGTCCACATTACTGGTTCTGCTTTATTTATGTCTTCTTGTTCTTCTTCCTCCTCTTCCTCTCCCTCTGAAGATGCTGTTTCATCCAGTTTATTTGTTAATGCTTCTCATTGGCCTTCAGTATGCTCTCCCCTTCTTTACAAGCATGTCAATAAATTCCTCTCTGCCACCTTGTCTTGCTACATGAAAGATTTTTCTATCTTCTCCCTTTAATCCCAGGAAATCTTTCAAATAATTCCTTAAATTCTTCCAGGTGGCTTTAATTCATCCATTATAGGTTTGATTGATATATTTTTAAATCAGGGGCAGTTAATGATTTCTACCAGTGGATTATGTCCAGATTACAGTAATGCCCATCATTACTGATCAAATATGATCAAATACGAGGGTAAATGGGGTCTTGCCAAACCAAATGTGATCTGCTCAAGGGACTGAAAAGATTGGTTATATTTGAAAATAAAAATACAACTTTGAAAAATTTTTTTCATAGCAATCAAATTTAAGATGGTCACATGCTTGCCTATTGTTAGTAAGACTTTAACTTCAAGTACTTTTTCATTCCTATAATAAATCCATAAACAAGACGACTGTCACCTATACTTTTGAATGTATTTCCACAACATCCATAGATCATTTTCATTTTTGAGAGCCATGTGGGTTCTTCTCTCTCTACATGATACCTGGCTTCATTATATGCCCTGCAGCATTGCTAGTTAGCACTAGAGTTAATCTGTCCCTCCACGGATTGTGCCCTGGTACCTCCTTTGCACTTTTATGAATGTGGGCATCTTCTTCCAGAAGAGCTTGGTTTCATCACAGTTGAAGACTAGCTTCAGATTGATATCCTTTCCTTTAATCAGCTTCTTTAACTGTGCTAGAAATGTGGCCTCAGATTCTTTACTAGCAGATAATCCTCTCCAGTAATTTTTATATCTTTCAGTCCAATCCTATTCTTACTGTGTAAGCATCCTTACCTGCTTTAAAGGGCTGGCTGTCACTCATTTCAAGGATCCCTTCCTATAGGCTGAGTGATTTCTGGATGAAGTCTTCATACAGATTTAATACTTTCTGGAAGAAAGTCTCTTGATTGATGTGGCCATCAGTCGAAACATATTTTCTGTTCCTATCTTCCACTCACACACTTAAAGCCTTTTCCATCTTAACTAAATGCTTACGCACCATGGCTGTAACTTTTGCTGGCTGAGGTTCTACAGCAAAGCTAGCACAGATTTCTTTTTCCTGTTTCACAATTTTATGGGTGGAAGATTTGTCCTTATCATGGAATTGCAGAACCTCGGTGTGAGGTTTTTTTTTCCCTCTGTCTCTTCTTATTACCTTTTCATTTAAAGGAAATTGTTGTGTCTTCATTTTGGCATATTTGAGTGGCCAGTCTCAGTGCTCTTGCTCTTTGGGGCTGTTATTAAGTAAAATAAGGGTTGCCCGAATAGAAGCACTGCAGTACTTCACGGCTGATTAGTGGGGGATTAAGGAGTGGACAAAGTGTACAGTTTGGATCTACTGGACGGAGGGATGACTCATACCCAGGCTGGGTGGAAAAGAGGCAGCTTGGGATTTCATCGTGCTACTCAGAACGACACACAATTTAACACGTAGGGATTTCTGACTGTGGATAAGAAAAACCACAGGAGACAAAACTGCAGATTAGTTGGGACTGCTGAAATTCAGTATGGTGCATGCTCGTGTCTGAAGAAGACACCAGTCATGTAGGTTGCATATTTGAATTCATTTTATTCCCTTGAATGTTCTTTTGATTTCTTCTCAGTTGCCTTGAGCTTTAGTTCACTATGTCCAAAAGATTGTTTTCATGCTTTCCTAAATGAACTCACAGAGACTGGATACTATACAAAAGATATTAACTTAAAACAGCAAGTCTGACCCAGAAGGCTGAGGCAGGAAAACGGCAAATTTGAGGCCAAACTGGGGTACTTAGCAAGACTGTATCTTAAAATGAAAAATGAAAAGGGATGGGAATATAGTTCAGTGGGAAGGCCCTGGGTTTAATCTCAGTACCACACACACAGCACACACACACACACCCACCCACTGCATCCCCCTAAGAATAAAACCCTTCCAAGTCATTTGGCACCTTGCTGTTTTAAACCATAAATGATCATTCTAGCTTCTGGAAGGGGATTTTTTTTTTTTTTTTTTTTTGGTGCTGGGAATTGAACTCAGGGCCTTACACTTGCTAGGCAAGCACGCTAACCACTGAGCTAAATCCCCACCCCTAGAAGGGGAAAATACAGTGTTCCCTCTTCAGGAATATCTCCCTTTATCGATAAATTGAGGTCGATAAATTCTTCTTCCTGTCTCAGACTCTTTACCTTTCAAATACTGAAAGAAAACTTGTTGAATTTCTCCCTCTCTTTTTTTTCTTTTTCTTTTTTTTTTTTTTTTTGAGACAGGGTCTTGCAATGTAGTTCAGGCTGGCCTCCAACTCACTATTAACCCAGGCTGGTCTTGAATTTTTGGTGATCTGCCTGCCTCTGCCTTCCGAGTGCTGCGATTACAAGCGTGCACCACCACACTTGTTGAAACAAAATATCGTAACTAAATTGTATTTTGACAAAGCAGGAACCCAGCGGTTTGTTTTTCACTTCAACTGTTTTTCCCCAGCAGGGGTTAGAAAGTGTGCTAAGCTTGGGCTGTTACCTCAGGTCAGGTCTGGGAAAGAGCTGTATGTTCTCGGATGAACTATAGAAAGTTGATGAGTTAGGAAGGGTCAGAAAGAAGAGCTTGCTTAGTCTTGAGGCATTTTCTGAGGCATTTTTTATTCCTCTGGCTTTGCTATTGGAAAAAAATTACATCCCACAGTAAACACAACTGGCCGACCTCTGTCCACTGCTTTGCTTGTCTGCGTTTCCTCTCTTTATTACTATGGATCATGGACGCTAGACATCTTGAGTTTATTCCCAAGCCACCACTTTAATTAGCACTGTATTTCCATAACATAAAGTTTGGATTTTTTAAATCATGATTTTAAGAGCTATTAGTTCTTGCCTATAGCGTATAGGGGTGTTACGTTACATAATAAATGAGGATCAGTTTTATAAAAATAAGAAAAAAATTTGTAGCAGTTTTTGCTTTACTGATGTAAGTAAACTGTTAGTCATCTACCTCCAAAAGCTAGATTTTAAATATTTCTGTGTCTTTCAGGTTTTACAGAATATTCTATTAGCCAATAAATATAGCTACAGGGATTTAAAATTAGAGTTACTGTATTTACATTCACTTTTTTTTTTGTGGTGCCGGGGATTGAACTCAGGGCCTTGTGCTTGCAAAGCAAGCACTCTAATCACTGAGCTAAATTCCCAGCCCCTACATTCACTTTAATGAAGGCAAATTATTGCTTTTCCTAGTATTTTGATCAGAAAATATTGTTTCCTTAAAAAATTTAAACTGAGATGATACTGTTTTTTCTAGAAAAAGTAGCAGATATACATGTGTATATTTTTAATGTACAGGCCAGTATATGATATTCAGATTTAATTTACATCTAACATTTCCTCTTGTCTGTGCAGCATTCTCCCACCCCTCTTTCTGCTTCTTTGGAGCTAGAAATTATGTTTATGTTTGTGGGACTTTCTCTGTTGGTATTGAGTAGGTAAATCACAATCTTAAACTTCATTTCAAGCTAGTTATCATTTTGAAGTTATTCTCTAAACACCTGATTATGCTTGTAAACAATTATCCAGCAATTTGACATGGGTGGAGAACATCTATTTTTACTTACTTCATTACTCATAATCTTCAGATTTCCCCCTTTTTGACCTTCATAAGTTGTCAGGCAGATTTATAGCTTTCTTGTCTTCTCACTTATTAAAAAAATCCAGTATCATGTATTCCAGTGCAAACCCTCACTTTGACTTCCTCTGTATGCCCTTCGCATTCTGACCCAGCCGGGTGGTCTTGTCAGGAATATGGGGGCAGTGACCACGGCACCCTTCCTCCCTTTCTCCCCTGTTGCCATCTTCTTTTCTCCTCTAGCTGTGTCACAGTTGGAGTGTGGAGTCATTGTCAAGAGACCTAGTAGAAGGACTTAGAGAAAAGGCAAGACAGCATGTGTCACTCCACTGTCTGCCAGTTGCTGGTCCCCTGGGAGCTGTGTGTCCTTCTCTGAGTCCCGGGCTGGGCTTCTTGCTGGGCTTCGCTGTCAGGGATGTGATGTTTTCAACCTGCCAGCGGCGCAGCTCCAAGTTTGCTGTCCCCTGTGCCTGGCATCCTCTTGTCAAGAAGCCAGTCTTGTTGGTCTCAACTTCTTTCTGTGGTAAACGTGGTCTATACGAAACATGAAATTCTTGCCATACCATAGTAGAGGTGGCAGAAGTTCCTCTGTTGACTCCTGTTTCTTCTACCACTTCCTCTAATTCTCTCTCCTCTGGTCCTGATGTTACAGGCCAAGTCTGCAGCATAAGCAGAGATAAAATGCTGGTAACCTACCTTGATTGTATGGATCATCACTTGGTTTTGTGTGGCAGGAGCATACTTCTCTCTTTCCTTGTAGGAAGAGGGGTGGGAGACAAATGGCCTTCCCCTTAGACCACCCACTTACTGCTCCAGATATTTGACTTCCTGTTCCTGGTGCCTTTTCTGTTTAAACAGGGTGGTTCTGAAGCAGGTAATGGTAGCAGGGCCAGTTGGAATTTCTCTTAGGAATTTTTCAAGGATGTATCTGGCTTATGTTAAAATGTACTGTTTTATCCACTTATAGTGTTCAACTTTGGGGTTTGGTGACAGCAGAAAAAAAGCATTCAGTAACATACGGAAATAACCTATGGATTTCTGAACAAAAAAGAACATATTAAGAATTACAAATCAGAGAATAAAAATACATTTTCAATTGATAGAAATATATAGTATGTATAATTTTTATGGTTAATTTCTTTTAAAAAGTGAAATAAAGTTTCAGCATTATATTTCACCATAATAAACTTTCAGGAAGTGCCGACATTTTCCCCCTAATTACTGGCCTCCCGGGGTTTAATTTTGCTGAGTGTACCTGTGTGAAGGTGCTGTGGCCTCTGTGAGGTACCTCTGTATCCTACAGGAAGCTTGGGGTGGAGCTAGGAGGGAAGAGTTGCTATCACTTGTGGTTTTATTCCTTGTGGAGAATGAGGCTACGTTTTTGCCCAGTGGGATGACTTCATAGATTTTTTCTAATTCAGAATTTTACTGTTATTCTTACAAAAAGGGAAAAACAAGGAGAGACAAGAGAGAAAAAAAGTCCACAAAGCCTTTTTCCACATCTCTCCTGTTCTCCCAGCAGAGCTGAGCTTCCCTTTTTCTGTCCCCAGAGTGAGAGTCACAACCCCTCTATCACAAGATTTTAGAGTATTTGGCTCTTCTACTAGATAGTGGGCATTTTAGGAGTACGTGTCTTATTTGTCGTTGTATTTAAGCACCAATGGAAGAGGCCATTGAAAGCCTTAAGGCTTGATAAATATTTGGTAAGTAAAGGAGTTGAAAGAATGAATATTGAACACAAAGAATGATACAAATGAGCAAGTTCAAAATTTATAGATTTTTAGTTTCCTATTGCTGCTGTAGCAAATTACCTCAAAGTAAATGTCTTGAAACAACACAGCTTTATCATGTTCAGTTCTGGAAGTCAGCACCTAATTTTAGGGGTCAGCAGGGCCACATTCCTGCTGGAGGCTCAAGGGAAAAATCTGTCTTCTTGCCATTTTTAGTTTTTAGAAGCTGCTCAGAGTCCTTAGCTGGTAGCTTCTTCCTCTTTCAAAGCCAGATTCAAATTTCTCCTTGTCTGATCTCCGCTTTCATCCTTCTTCCATCTCTTCTTTTCCCTGATTCTCCTGCCTTCCTCTTATAAAGGCCCTGTGATTTCACTAGGTCCTGTCACATAATTCTAATTTCAAAGTCCTTAATTTAACCACATCTGCAAAGTCCAGTTCTGCAATGCAGTCACAGGTTTTGGGAGATTAAGATCTGCCTCTTACAGAGTAGCACTGTTCTGCTACCATACTGACCTTTGCAGGACTTGAAGCCTTCATGCCTCTCTCATATTAAATGTAAGAACCATGTTGGTTTGGGCTAGAATTTGCCAATGTTCTCCCCGTTTGCTATTTGCTATTTCTCTACCCTCCTCATTATGACTCCCTGTAGAGAACACCTTCTTGACCATTTTCAGAATTGTTTCCATTTCCCTGTACAAACATCTGTAGATGGTAACTATTCAAGTTACTGTGCTGTACTTGCTTCATCTTATGCAGCCAAACACCTCCTCTTTTTCTGAAATAGTGGAACAGTCAGTACTCAGGGATCACGTAAGTAATAGTTATCAGAGTCTTACCATTATTGAAATGAATCAGGCAAACTACTCTACCAACTTGGAGCAGTCTTTTTTTTTCGGGGTGCCAATCATTTTGATCAATCATGATTTACCCAAAATGATGTCTGAAGAAAAGTAGTTTCTCAAGCTTCCCTTGGATTCTCTAATAATGCACTTTTATGCTACCTGTTTTACAATTTTACTATTTGGCCTTGTAGTTTCACCTTGCTATAGAAAGCTTAGCTAGCCATAATCAAGGTTCATGTTACGCTGCCTTTTTTGGAGGGGTGTTTCCACATTCCCACATGCTCAGAGTTGGAATCAATTTCTATTCTGTTGTACCTTTGCCATAGAACTTTCAGTGTGTGTGTGTGTGTGTGCGCGCGTGCGCACGCGCGCGCGCGCACACACACACACACACACACACACACACACACACACACTTTGAGCACATGAGACTTTGGGGAGAATCCAGGATAAATCATAACGTACCCCTGAAGAGCATACATCCCACTGCCATAGACCGTAATGGTTTCCCTGTTTCTATTTTGGCCCATATAATCCGTTCTTTAACCAGCAGCCAAAGTAATTTTTAAGAGACTTAAGCCAGTTCACAAAGCTGTCTTACTTAAACCGCCGCATGATTTCATTGTGCTTAGAGTGGTATCTGTTCCCCTTACTGAGTTACTGGTATTTCCCCACTTTGATCACTGCCTGCTTCTTGAGCTTCGTCTCCTTCTGCTGTCCTCTGGGTCTCTTGGTCTCAGCCCTTTGTATTCTCCCTACTCTTCGCGCACATCAAGCATTTTCCCACTTGAGGCCCATTGTTTGTGAGTGGACTGCTGGAGGCTTGCCCTGTTTGCTCCTGAAATGAAGTATAACGATTTTTTTCTGTTATGGAAATGATGCAGTCCCCTAAGTTCCTTGGGTTCTTTCTGGTTCTTTCCTTGGGTTCTTTCTTGGCACATGCATGAAAATTGAGGTCTTGGTTTTGTTTTTGTTTTCTAATCAGGGTTCTCATTTTTTGGCATTGAAAATACAAGCTCATTAGTGACTTTGGGGTATTGAAATTACTAAAGGCAACACAGGATCAGAGCTTTGAATGATATTCATACCCATGTAGTTGTATTGAGACTTATTTCCTGGCTTGCTGCTGGTTATTTTTCTTTGTATTCTCTTATTTGTTGCAGAGACTTGTTACATTGTTGTAAATGTTTATATCTACTTATTAGAGTGATTACTTTGCATTTATGTCTCAGCAGTATGCACTCTGTAACTCACACAAAATGTTAGCTGTTAAAAATGACTGCTGGGTCTCAGTTAATTAAAAATACAGAGGAGGCTGAATCTTATTGTGGGTGTAATATTGAGCTTTGTTTAGACAGAGTTTTTATATATATTCCAGTGGAAAGTTCAGCACACACACACACACACACACACACACACACACACACACCCCAAAAAATGAAAAAGAAGAAAAGCATTGTATCTGGATGGAGCCACATGCTGGAATTCTGGTTGCTAATTCTTATACCCAGAGTAGATGGTTTGTGTTTCTTTATGATTCCGCTTTTCATAAATGTATATGCCAGCAAGTGCTAGGCAGAAAGTAAATTTTTTGTACCATTTCCAAATTCCCTTTCCCTGTAATCGTTCCCTCTACTTGCAGTCTCCTCTCTTTTCTCCTCAGTGAAGGGCAGTATTAGCGGCAGCAACTTGAATTAACTTAATTTATTTTTCTGTGAGTTTGCAGAATGGTTCAAGGTCCATAGCAAGGTGAATCGTATGCATGCATCCTCAAACTGCAGCGATCACCCAAGGGTAAACTTGATTGCTGGGAGCCATTAGGACCCCTCCTTCTCTTTCCATAAAAAGACAGACAAGTCCCAGAAATACTTACTGGAAGAAGCTTAAGATCTGTTTTTAACCACGTACTTGGAGGCAATTTCAACATACATGTTTTAGGGAGTTTAAATATGATATTAGGCATCTCTATACCTGCTTGGATGGGCTGATAGTATTTAATTAGCATTTGTGATCATCAGTTGGTAACACATTTTCCAAGAATGGTGGAATTATGCTGTCCAAATTAAAGTATTATTTAAAAAAAATCTTCATCTTTTCATTGGTCTAAAAATAGTTCTTTTGAAGGTAAATTAAAGCTCATTCAAGTTTTTGTTAGAGAAAATTTTTTTCTACTCTCAAACTCCTACCTCAGTGAGAAAATGAGAAAATTGAGGATGCAAGAAAAATTTTCAAAATATTTAAAGTTTTTTCTTTTTCCCAATTGAGTATGAGGATGTAGAAAACATTGTTTGGATTTGCTGCATGGATGGTTGTCAAGGTGGATGGTCCTAGTTGACCAGCTTCCATAGGGCTGACTCTTCCTCTTCAGTCCAATTTGTGTAAAAATAATAGTCTTTGACTATTTTTTTTGTCTGTGTGTGCTGGGAATCAATCTCGGAGCTAAATCCCCAGCCCCTAGTCTTTGACTATTGTCTAACAGTTTATTATGGCAATATTCTTTCAAGATGGACAACCACAAGAGTCTGTTCTCCAGAGACCATTCTCAGAGTTTGGGGAATTTTTCCCCTTTTTTTTATAACGACATAAAGAGTCAGTTACCAGATTTTTTTTTTTTTTTCAAAAAGCGATCATTAACTATTCTTTAAGGGTAAGCTTTGTTTTAAGGTTCATGAGGCCAGCATCTTTGCTGAGATGACCTCATTTAGGGCAATCTAGAATTTTAGGTCCCATTGGTCATAAAGAGCCAGTAATTCCAAGGGCTGTTTGAAGCCCCAGGCCAGGTTATGTAGTATTGCTAAATGACACATGGTGTAGGCCCTGCAAAATGTTTGAGTAGGTCTTGAGGCTATCATTCATGTTATCGTCACAGTATTTTTCTGATAGTATATAGAGTGGCTGAACAAATAGCATTACCATTAACATGCAGAGAACTATAAGAGAAAGACTTGTATAGAGTAATACCAGTCAGGGTGCAGTTTGTAGATCATTGTGTTGGAGATGCCCAACAGATGATTACATATATGCCTAACTAATGAGAGTGATCATTTTTAGTGCCAAAGGTGATACATTTAATTGACTAGATCATAATGTTTCCTTCCTTTCCACTCTATATTATATGACTCATCCTATGTTGTGCAAGAGGATGACCTCTGATATGTGACACTTTTTTTGGTGAAAGATCTATTCACAAGATACAGTCCCTATAAAGAGATAACCTACGGAATGGTAGAAAGTATTTGCCAACCCTGTATCTGATAAGGGAGTAATATGCAAAGTGTATATGGAATTCAAAAAACTCAACAGCAAGAAAACAAACCTAATTTAAAAATGGGCAAGGATCTGAGTAGACATTTTCCAAAAGAAAATACACAATTGGTATATGAACAAATGCTAAAAATCACTAATCAGAGAAATGCAAATTAAAACCTTAATGAGTTAGCATCTCACATCTGTTAGAATGCACATTATCAAAAATATGAAAGATAACCAGGGCTAGAAGGGAGGTAGAGAAAAGAGTATCATTGTGCACTGTTGGCAGAAATATAAATTAATATCCCCCCATTGTGGAAAAACAACATGGAATTTGCTAAAAATGTTAAAAACGGAAGAACTATTATATGACCCAGCATTCCTAATACTGGGTATATGTCCAAATGAATTTAAATCAGAATGTTAAAGAGACTTCCAATTTCCTATATGTATTGCAGTATTGTTCACAATACTCAAGAGGGAATCAACTGCAGTGTCCACCAACAGATAAATTGATAATGTGAGATATATATGTATATATAATATATATAATATATATATATAAAATACTGTTCACCCTAAAAAATAAAAAAAAGAGATCCTACCATTTGCAGTAACATGGATAAACATGGAAGATAGGACGTTTGTGTGAGATAAGCCAGCCACAGAAAGACAAATCCCTCCTGATCTCGTTTGTATGAGAAATCTAAAAGAGTTGAATTCATAGTAGAGAGTCTAATTGTGGTTACCAGGAGGTAGGGGTTGAGGGCTAGGAAAGATGTTGATCAAAGGAGACAAAATTTCAGTAACATAGTAGAAATAACATCAAGACACCTATTGTACAATATGTTGAGTATAGTTAAATAACAATATTGTATTCTAGAAAATTACTAAGAGTAAGTTTTAAGCATTCTCACCACAAAAAATAATGCATGTTAGCTCGATTTAGCCATTTTTCAAAGTATACATATTTTATGCCAATGTACCTTATCCGATAATATGTACACATTTATTTTTCAATTAAGAAAAGTTCTAGTCACCTGTTAGAACCTCCAATATAAGTCTTTGAAACCTAGTCAAGCTGGTCAGTAAATCAGAGCTGGTAATTAGGTCTAGGAATTGTTTTAGGCACAGTTCCCCTGGATGGTGGGTAGGCAAAGGAAAACTAGCAAACAACAGTGAGTTCTGCTCATCCACTTAATTAGCATAAAAGGATGAGGGGACTGTAGGAGAGGGTACATCTGAGCTAATTCCTTCTCCTAGAATTTTTAAGTCTTCTGTCTTCTTGTGGATACTCAGAGTGGATGCTGTGCTCAGCTGTCCACTTGTGAGGAGTAGTCATCCATGTCACAGAAGATTTTAATTAGTATTACATGGATAATTATTTCTGTCATACACATTATTGGAAGGAGCAGTATTTCATGAGAGTGGAGTTTTCACAGGCGGCTAGCAGTGGGAAGAGAGATACTTTCCAGATCACTGTGTGGAATGATACAAATAAGTGTCCTGGAAAAGTGCATTGGACTTTTGGAAAAATACCTTGTAATGAAGGGAGAGGACTGATTTTTAAAGAGTAGGAAATATATTTAATTAGACCTAGAATAAAAAGATTAAAGAGTAGCCATGGATAAACTATGAATATGATTCTACAGCATATTTCTAATCTAAACTTATTTGGCTCATAGGATTTTTTTATTTTCTATTGAAGAAATTCCAAATTTTTTGATTTTTTGGTGCAAACTCAGTACTATTGGCCTGGGCAAGAAACCATATTTGAGATATTTGCCTTTATCTTTTTGAAAATATGTCTAAGCATGCATATCCCTTTGAGATTTTCAGCATAACATTATCTGTATAACAGAAGTTTGTTACTGCTTTACTGCTGGGTTTTTTTTGTGGGTTTTTTTTTTTTTTTGGGCGCTGGGGATCGAACTCAGGGCCTTGCACTTCTTACACAAGCTCTCTACTACTTGAGCTAAGTCCTCAATCCACTTTTGATGTTTAATAGAGTGTGACACTTGATTTTGAAACACTTAAACATGTATTACATACACACACACACACATATATATATGCATCCATACATCTATTGTATGTAGAATTAAATATTTTATTTATATATAAATTTATATTTGTGTATTTGATAATTAAAATTCCAAGTATTTTAAGAGTCATAGCAGAATTTTTAGAGCCATTATTTTAATACTTTGACTTTTTAAAGTGATTATCCAACTTATTTTCCAACTTATTATAGTAATATTTCACACTTCATTAATTTGTTCATTTTCAGTAACTGCTTCTAGTGTTCATAGAGCTAGCACCAGAAAAATGCAAAATCAGAGATACCTACTTTCTCTAATATTGCATTTTTTAAGTACAAATATTGATGTTTGAATTTAACCAGGATAAAAACAAAATTTTTAATCATTTTTATGTTTGGTTTATATTTCCAATTGTACACAATTTCTTGTTAATGTGTTTTATTATACTTTAGACGACTTCAGTAGAATGATAAAAACCTCATTCTAATGTTTATATATGCATGTATACATATTTAAATACATTTATATTTAATTACAGAGACATCCTTGAGCCCATAAAGCATGACAGCAAAGCAGGTCAATTTCTTAAACAACAGTATTTCATTCAGTACCTTGGTGGTTGTAATTAACGTTTCTGTTTAGTTCTAATTATAGTTTTTGTATCACAGCCATTATGCTAATGGTGTTATTCAGTAGTATGTGAGATTGCATTCATTATCACTGGTGAATTAAACCTTTATTAAAGAAAAATTCCCGCAGGCCTCATTCTGGAGTTAAGTAATTATTCATTTGGTTTTATCCTGGCAATTAGCTTATATACTGTAGCACTCATTATTGAGTTTCTATACCTCACTGAATGAGATTAACCCACCATGGTAAATAAATGCCTAACAGCTCCCAAGCTCACAATGTGTTGCTTTTTAAGCATATTATTATGTAACAAAATAAGGAATCAGAATGCATTGAAGCAGCATTCTGGCTTCCAACAAATAATATACTTGCTGGGAAGACTATGCTGGACACTTTGTGTTTAATTCAGAATTTGAAAAAAAAATGCAATTGAAGTCCTCCAACTGCAAATTCACCTTTGTGGGTGTATGTTTTCCTTTGTTTAATTCCATTCCTTTGCTTGTTTGCTTGTTGAATTGTGTTACTATGCCCATTTCATGTCGATAACAGCCTTTTTCAATAGCACAGCCTCTGAGGGAAACATCCAGTAGTTCTCCATTCCAAACAGTTTTTGAGAGGGCTTGATTATAGATGGGATCTGGGCCATTAATTAAAAATCACTAAATTTTGTTAATCACAGTTTTAGTAGAAATATTTTAAATTAGTGCTCTGTTTTTACGTAGTCTGTGATATGATCAGAAGTTGTATGTTCTTGCTGTCCTGTATGAAAGGCTACCAAGGTTTTCAGGTTTCCACATTTATTATTGACTGATGTTACCTTCTAAGTTGAAGAGTCTACCATCATCTTTTCTCTTTGTGGGAATTATTTGCCTTTTCTGTCTCCTTTCTTTCATTTGGAATTAGTTCTAGTTTACTTAAAGTAGAAAATACCTACACCTTTTCAGGGAGAAAGGTGTCATCTTTTATATGCTTTTCAGTGTAGAACATACTATATAGGTACAAACAGCAGCATATAGTATGTTACCATAGAATTTAAGGTGTTTATGTTCTTGACTTGAAAGTTTATGAAAATAAAATAAGAAATTTCAGTTTGTTTGTTGCAAATACCTAATCTATTATAAATATATTTTTGGGAAATGAATATTATTCTCAGATACAAGATTTGAACCGTCTTGAAATTTGATTGCTCATTGTAGCTTACTGTTTTATAATTGATATATTGCCTATTGTACTAGATCCATTGGTAAATATTTGTAAGACCAATTTGTAAGACAAATTAATATATTAATTAATGCTTTTTTCATAGTGGACATATTTTTCACATGGCAATGTAGACGTAGGGATATTTAACAGCATAATTATACCAATACACTGTTATGTCCTCTTATGTACAGTATTAAGAATTAAATATGATTAAATATCCTTTAAAAATAGCCATGCCTATTTAACTATCTTGTAAGAATACACAATTGTTAAATCATGGTGATTATTGTGTATCTACTAATGGCACATTGACAATGTTTATGATATTTAAAGAGAAGAATTCTCATCTATCTGGAGTCATAAAGATTTTCTAAAGTCTGGCAATGGCCTCTACGTGCAGATGTATTGCCGTTTGTATTGTACATTATCTACATGTTTATTCATACTTTACCTTTCTAGATATCATCTTGTTCCCTCTGTGGCAGTCATTTCTAGAACAGGTCTAGACAGACAAGAAGCTGTTTAGTCTTGGCTTTAGTACAGTTCTTGCACTCCCTGATTGTATGTGGCTGCCTGCCTCGCCCACACAGGATGTAACACACTGCACCATTCTATGCTCGGCCATGACCTCTTCTCATCCCCCTCAGGCTCTGCTGCTGTTATCTCATGCCAGGCCAGGACAACTAATGGTCATCTGCCTATTAGGGATACTTACTGCGCTCAGTTTCACCTGATGGCTTCAGAATTGACTTCTTCAGAAAGGGAAGAAAAGAAAGAGAAGAAAGGATCTCCCGAATTTTTAACTTGGCTTTGCCTCTTAAAATTGGTATGACCTTGTGAATGTTACTCTTCCTGTTTCCCAGTGTCCTCTGCTTTAAATGGAAATACTGAGTGCTAGGATTCTTAGGAAGATCATATGTGCCAAGCCCCTGGAACAGTGAGTGGTATATAATAAATACTCCCAAATAATAGAGGTTTATAATAATTGTAATTTTAAAAATTTAAGTGATATGCCCAAGGTATCACAATGTAGGCCACGTGGCTGAACCAGGATCTGTGACATGTACCCCTGTGGCAGTGTTTTCCCCTGTATAGGTAATACCATGCCATTTGGGGGAAACATTTTTGAAAATACACAGTTAATTGTATTGCATGTCTATCACATACCTAAACTTTTAGGTCAGTGAGACCAGTCATTGGCATTAAGTGATTGAATTACCCTTGTTATACTCTAAAAGATTTTCTATCCCTATTATGATATTTTCTCTCCAGCTGTACTCTTTCAATTTTTGAAGCAGAGTGAAACTGAATGCTTCACTTTTAAAAGCTGGATTCTTGGCTCTTTTGATAGTTAAAATTTTAATTCTATTGAAAGAACGTTACCATCATTGATTCATATTTATTTATTTATTTATTTATTTATTTATTTATTTATTTATTTATTTTATTTTATTTTATTTTATTTTTGGTGCTGGGGATCGAACCCAGGGCCTTGTGCTTGCAAGGCAAGCACTCTAACCACTGAACTAAATCCCCAGCCCCTGATTCATATTTATTAAGTGGTAATTTTATTAGGAATTTGGGGGATACAGTCCCTACACACTAGATAGTTACATTTTTTGAAAACAATTAAGCATATATAACCAGATGTCCCATCATCAACCTGTAGGTACAAATGAAATCAGATTAATGTTTGTGTTAGATTTCCATTGCTGTGACAAAATACCTGAGATAATCAACATAAGGAGGAACAGCTTATTTTGGCTCACAGTTTCAGAGGTTTCAGTCTGTGGTTTGTTGGTTCTGTTGCTTTTGGCCCTGTGGTGTGGCAGAACATTATGTCAGGTAGTGCATGGTTGGGGCAAAGCTTCTTACCTCATGGTAGCAGGAAGCAAAAGGAGAGAGACAAGGAGGGACTTGGGTCCCAGTAGCACCTTTGAGGGCACACTCCTGATGATTTAACTTCCTTTCAGTGTGCCTCAGCTCCTAAAGATCTCACCACCTCCCAGTATCACTATACTGTAAGGACCAAGCCCTTAGCATATGAGTGAGTCTCTGAGGAGCATTTAAGAGCCAACCCATAACAATGTCAATACTCAGATTTTCCCTGATGATAATCAGAACTGATTTACTCCAAGCGTTCCATAGCTCTCAATATTTTTCTAGGTGTCTCTATAACAGTCATAGATTCTCATGTGTAAGAGCACTGTGCCTTCCCTTTGTCCTCAAGTCCCCATGGGAGGCTCAAGGCTGTTGAGCTGTTCTCTGACACTTGTATTCTCCGTAAAATTGCTCGTGTATCTCCTGGTGGCCCATGCTACGGAACTCTGGAGGTACCAAACATGTTATCTTCCCTCCAGCACTCACCAAGCTAGAACTTTGCTGTGTTTAATGGGACTGTCAATGAGAAGAATGTCCTTCTTACTGTGTATCATTACATTCTTGTCAGTTGGAACCCAGGCTGCAGAATTTGTTCACAAGGGTCATAATAACCTGAAGCCCGTTGCTAAATAGAAGTCTAATAACACTCATTCTGTCCTGGAGAATAAATCCAGGCTGTCAGAATTTGGGAATCTGTGGGGGTCTACATCCAACAATCTCTAGTGTGTGTAGTTTTGCACCCATCATTATTCAGACAAGAAAGGTAGGTCTGGCAGCCACTAGGCCTGGTCCTTGTTTCCTCTCGTACTCATGAAACACTTTTGCTGACTTCCCTTCAGTCACACTGGTCTTCATTATGTTTTCTGAACATGTGTGCTTTTCCCACTGTGTGAAATAAACAAACAAGTTATAAATAACAGCCAAAACTTATTAGAGACTAACTATATTCTGGGCACAATTTATAGGTGTCTACTTGTACATTTCACCCAAACAATTCTATGAAATAATAATATTATTTTCTCATTTTAAAAATTAAAAATAATTAATTTAAAATAACAATTAAAAATAATTGTTATTTTTCTCATTTTAAAAATTAATAAGCAGAGACACATAGCTAAATAAATTTGCCCAAGGTCGCACTTTTGCAGGTGCAGAGTATGAATCTGATCCTGGGCAGTGAGATGCCAGAGTTCTCCCCTCTTCAATCCCACATCAAGTGCATCTTTCCTGTTAAAGACCTTGCTTCAAAAGGTCTGTGCCATTTAACCACAGCACATACCCCTCACTCTGTCCAAAAAATCCAAATTAGATAGATCTGGAAAAGAGATGCTTTTGGGGCTGGGTGCCTAGTCCAGAGAGCTCTGGCAATATTAAAGGAGAATTGGTTCTAATCCTAAATATGACTCGAAATAGGCAAGATATTCTGTATGTAAGACAAGAATGTAGTTTGGGAGACAAGAAATATCTTGGTCTTTGAACGACTTTAAGATAGACATGGAAATTTATTTATGAGGGCTTACTCTACAAACCGACTAGTAGAACAGAATGTAACCTCAGGATGGAGGTGATGTTAAGACCACTTAAGTTTTCCTTGGTTAAAAATGTGATGCAAAACACAAGCCTTAAACAGGGTTAAGTGAACATTCTATGGGATGGTAGGTGTTGTTAGACTGAGATCAGTAGTTTATTTTAAGTAGCAGAGTAGCAGTGTTTCATATACAATAAAAGGAGAGAGGTGAAAACCATAAAGCTTTATAACTCTGCCTTTGTTCCTAACCTAAAAAGAAGTATGAAGTTTACCTTAATTTTTTTTAAGAAGAGTTACTTCTTTGAGAGTCAAGTTTTCCTTAAAAGCAGCATGATTAAGAACTTCCTAAAAAGGTCCTACTTACCAGATCTCCTGGTGCTATTTTCATGTTTTATTTCTGAATTTTCTTTATAAAAGCTAAATCTATTTCTCCAGAAATGCTGAACATCTGGTATGATAACTATAATCATTCTTTTATATTCATTATGATTTTCATTTTGATTCTCTGCTATCATATTTTGAAATACCATATTTGCTTTAAGTTACCTAATCAAAATGTTATAGGCGTTTTATAAAGAACAATGAGTTCATTTTAAAGGGAAACAATATAAAAACCCATATGCTTAGTATTGAGACAGCAGTTGCAATAATGCACTATTTGGAGACTTACTTATAATTTAGCTATCATGATTTCATAAGCAATTGTTCCCTAGTCCTCAGGGATTAAGAATATGGTTTCCATGGTAATCCTGGATTCTGAATATGCTCATCTTTGCCCAAAATGGATAGTAAATACTTTGACTAGAAAATGACCTGTCTGTTAGCAAAGATTATACCTTCGTGTTTTAGGAAAAAGAAATACACTACCTGCTTAAAAATAGACTAGTTTCAGGGCACCATAATACGTTCAAAGTCTGTAAAATCGCAACCCTCGATTGCCAGTGTTAACAAAAGCTTGTTCTTTAATTACCTATATTGCATTCGACTTCTGTTTCTTTCCAGAACCCAATTATGGCTAATAGCAGCAGTAAGCTGCACTCTCATTGTTTATGGCAGTTCATTTTAAAGTGCTCTGTTTGATCATCATTTGTCTTCATGACTTAAAGAATCGGGTTCAGAATTTTCGTGAATGCCCCCAGGTTAGGAGTCTTTACCTTACTCCAGTTTGTAGATGGAATTCTTATGTAATTTGGATGTCTTTTTCCTTTTCTCTATCCAGAACTGTTCTCTAAATGATGGAAATTATGCTATTTCCCTAAGTTCTTTCTAACAGTTTTTTTTAAAAATGCAGTAATTCCAGCACCTCACATCAAAGGGATATTTGAAATTTGTAGAACAGGGACGGAGAATTTTTATTTATCCTTTCCTCCTACAAATCCATTTTCTCCCAGTGCGGTGCTCACTGCCTAACCATTCTCTGCAGCTCAGATTCGTGTGTTCTCCTGCAGAGGCTAGCAGCCTGCCTTCTAGAGTCATATCCAGAATCATTCAGCAGTCTAATTTCAGATTTAATTTTGTTGCTTTCCCACTGTGGTGTAAACCCAGCTCTGAGAATTGAATGTGATTTGTGGCATTTTGCCTCAGTTGAAAATACTTCTGTCTCTATTCTTATTCTCACCAGAGTCATTGTTTCCATGATAACTGATGGGTTTCAAGTCGAAAAGGGAGGAAAAGCCATATATGAGATAAGCAGGAAAAGATAGGAATTCAAACAGTCAGTAGCTTTTCTATTGCCTTACTGAAAATCAGCTTCAGTGTACTGTTTGTAGGTGGTTGAGGCTGTTGTTGAGATGGGAAGAGATGAGCTATTTTTCGTTTACGTCTGTCCCTTTAACCATTCCTTCCTCTCTTAACCGCGTCTTCAGACAGCGAAGGAAGCATGGTAATACAGCAGGACTGGCCTGTTATTTTACAGTTATTCATCTTTATTCTGACCGAGTCTTTCTCTTTGGAAAAATGTTATTATTCTGCTTTTGATCTGCCCTTGGAAATGATCCTTCCCCTACACTGTCCAGCCCCTCTGTGGGAACCTTCTGCTCAGCGCACGTTGATAGCAGCAACATGGGTGTTAGAAAGGCAGAATCCCAAATCATGATCTGCATTTGGGCAGCACAGATATAAAATACTAACATGAACAAGGTCCCCAAATAATTCATAGATCACTTAATAGATTTTATATATAAAAAACTTTTAGGTACAGTTTATCTAAAAACATGCTAATATGCATGTAATAGATAAAGCCTTGAAAACTCTGGAGTTAGTAGGAGTTTTATTTAAACAGAAGGCTCTTACGGGGTAGAAGTTTGCTTCCTAATGGTTCTTGGCCTTCTGCACCTTCCTTCTAGCTTAGAGTTCGTTTTCTTGAAGTAGTTTTCTTGAATGGACTCAAATACATGTTACTGTCTATACATTTCACAACCGTTTTGACCATTTATATTCTGGGCATATGGTTTTTCCCAAATCTCTTCAATCTTCAGTCCTGTATCACTTTTCCTTGACAGTATAATAAGCAGCCTGATAGGATATTGTAAGACAAGATACTTCTGTTGAGACTAATCTAAATTTTGATAAAATTCAGTCTGTTCCAATGGAAATCTCTTGAAAATGGTCCATCTGCCAAGTGTAGCTTCAGGATGGATATATGTAAATTATCCTTTCCTTTGTATTGGCTTCGTGTTGTTATCGATAAGAAATTTGCCGCGCCATCTTTCTTTCTTTTTTCCCTCAATTAATTTCAATGATGAAAATAAAATAAAAAGTAATATATTGTATTATATTTCTTTTCTTAGACATTTTCTAATCTAGACTGATGTAAACAAAGACAGATGTTCATAAACATAGTGAGTTTTTAAGAAATTCCTATCAAAGGGAAGTCATTCTTGATGTTATAATGTAGTAGAAGTTGACATTGCATGGAACTTTACCATGAACAGTAGCAGTCCATGTGACCCTTTACTTGTTTGGAGAAAAAAATTACATTAATGTCATATTTTCACATTGATTTTCTTTTAAGAGGAAACATTTTCAAAGTGTGTAACAATAGTATTTTGGGACCAGTAAGACTTTTTTCAATTTTTATTTTTTGTTAGTACACGTTTGCAATGCATAATGGTTACATTCTTCATAGGAAGTTGATCTCTGCGTATAACACATCTGAATTCCTTTTCTGTCCTCTTTCCCTTCTCTCCTCTCTTGCTCCCTCCCTCTCTTGGTCCCTTATTCAAAAGATCCACCTCCCGGTTTCCTGTTATCTCTTTATTTTGCTCTTTTCCCACATAAGAGAAACTGTGCAATATGTAAGCTTGTGCAGGACCAGCAAGCTTTTATAAAAGCATTTAAATCACTTTTATTCCATTAATAATAAATGTTTTGCAGTGATTATCAGTACCTTTCAGTCTATATGACAAAAGTGGGTATTAAAAAGAATTAAAGTTTTCTGGGTCTACTTGTTTATTTATGTTATATAGTCAATCACTTCCTCCCTCCTTCCTCTTCTCCCCTCCCCTCCCCTCCCCTCTCCTCTCTTCTCTTCTGTTCTCCTCTCCTCTCCTCTCCTCTCTTCTCCTTTTTTCCTTCTTTCTATCTGCCCTTATATTACTGTTAATCCTTTTACATGACAGTATGGTATCAAAATATTCCATCTTTGATTCCAGAGATTTTTTAACCTGTGACAATTATGTTTCTCAGGGTAATTCCAACATTTATCTGGTAACTCTAGAGTGGACATTTTATACAGCTAAAATATGCTGTGTATGTTTACATCCACTTCTTAAAAACAAGTTAAATTTAGAATTTGAAATTAAAAAGAGGAAATACCCGGAGACCATCAACAGAGTAAAAAGGCAACTCACAGAGTGGGAGAGAATAGTTGTGAATTGCGTATTTTGTATGAAGTTTGAATCCTGAATATATAGAAAGCTCATAAAACTCAACAGCACAAAAAACAATCCAATTAAAAAACTGACAAAGGACTGAAGAGACATTTCTCCAAAGAAGATATACAAATAGCTAATAAGCACACGAAAAAATGTTCATCATTATTAATCATTGGGAAAATGCCAGTCAAAACTGTGATGAGGCTGGGGATTTAGCTCAGTGGTTAGAGTGCTTGTCTCATAAGCACAAGGCCCTGAGTTCGATCCCCGGCATCAAACAAAACAAAACAAAAAAACTGTGATGAGACACACCTCATACCCATTGGGGTGGCTTGTATCTAAAGCACACAGAATATAACATGTGTTGACGTTGATGTGGAGAAATTAGATCTCTGTGCACTGTTGGGGGAATGTGAAGCTGTGGTGGAAATCAATATGACAGTTCCATAAAACATTAAAAATAGAATTATACCATATAATGCAGTAATTCTACATCTAGTTATATACTGAGCAGCATTGACAGCTGGATCTTGAAAATTTTACAGTTCTATTTTACAATTTATAAGAACATTTTACAAATCTGTGTTCCTAACATGATCCCCAATGGCTAAAACATGGAAGGAATCCAAGTGTCCACTGAGCCAGGAATGATTAAGCAAAATGTGGCGTGTACACATGGGGAGTGTTGTCCAGCCATAACAAGGGACGATATTGTGACACATGCTACAGCATAGACCAACCTTGAGGACATTGACTAAGTGAAATAAGCCCGTCACAGAGGCCAAGCCCTGTATGATTACATTTATGTGAGTTACTCAGGCAGAAAGTGGAAGGGTGGTTCCAGGAACTGGGAGAGAAGGGAACGAGAAGTTCTCACATGACATGCATAACGTTTCAGTTTGACAGAATGCAAAGAATTCCAGAGGTAGTAGTTATGATTGCACATTATGAATTTATTTAATACTAGTGAAATTTACACTTATGATGAGAAAAATGATAAACCTTGTTACATATTTTACCACAGTAAAAAATGAAAGAAATGGAGAGATGTTTTCATTTTGTTTTTGTAGTCACTTATTTATGATTTGGTTTTCAGTGAATCCCCCTGGCAACACTTGGTGAGGGCCTCCTGTGTGCTACACGCTGGCAAGACTAAGGGGATGTCTGAGAATGGGACGCCCGACCTGAGCGGGGCCGGCGTGACCAGAACACCACACAGAACACTCTTGGTTTCTATCCTGTGTGTCTCCACTCACTGAAGGAAGGAAGCAACAGTTCTTTTACATTCATCTGGGATATGTGGCCATAACTTAGCCTTTTAGAATAGGGAGTGTGTTTCTTTAGGTATTTAGAACTTCCGTGTTTCACTGTCGTCAAAGCTGCTCTATGAAACATATGGGAACATTCCGAAGGCAGTGGACAGGGATTCATACTCCCACTGCACTATAATCTAGTGGTGCTGAAAGCAGAATAATGACAACAGAAACCCTCCATCCAGCCTAATCGTTATGACTTACTTTAGCCATTTACTTGACTGGATGGCTGCCTCAGGCACCCAAAGATAAACTATTTAATCTGTAGCAAAGCATAGTCCCCTAGCCTAGTATTTACAGAGGATAATGGTTTTGTAGGTTGGTTTTGTAGATAGGTTTTGTAGGTTGGTTTTACATATTTGCAGTCTATAAATTGATTATTACATTTCTCTATTCCTTGCCACTTACAGTAAAGATTTTACCGCTAGATATTAACTTTTGATTTAGCTTTCAATATGTTTAGGCCATGCAACTAATTTGTCTCTAAGAATAACCCTAAATAAAATAGTTTGAATTTCTTCTAATGTTTTCTGTAAGAAAATTAACTCCTCAGTTTTTCCATCTTGCAAACTGCACATTAACAAATCAAAAACTACCACACAGGGGTACTTAAATTAAAAGATTGGCATTTAAGTAAGGCGAAAGAAGAGCACTAGAACATTAGAGAATAAATTGATAATATAGAATTTAAGAGCTTTCAGTATTTTCATTTATTTCTTATTGCTCTTCACTAATCTTGGCTCCTAAATTTAGTTACAGGAATCTTAGAATGTTTCATCATCTCTTTTTCCCTAAACAAGTTCTGTATACATATTCAAAATTATTTACTAAAAATATAGGGTACTGCTTTAAAGAAGTTATTGTACATAGTTTGTTGGTCTTATTCTAACGCAGTGAAATAATGTTTTTCAGATGGGTAGGATAATGTAAGTGATTAGCATAGTGTCTGTGTTATTAGCACTTTCATGTTTATTATATCTAGTGTTTTTTCTTGAGGGGGTGGGGGAATTCTGGGGATTGAACTGAGGGCCCCGGAACTTTTATGTTAAACCGGCCATTTTTAAAATCCTCTGGTTTTTATTTTCCCAGAAAAATGACATCTTCTCCTGTGCTGCTTCCACACTTTGACGTCTGTGTTAATGCTGTGAGCTCCTTTCCCCTGTTCCGCTGTATGTTGCTTCATGGGGTGTTCATCATCGCAGCTCTCCCTCGCTCCTCTCCAGGATCGCTCATGCTGCCTGGTGTCTGTGTAGCAGGGCTTAATTTGTCTTTCCTAAACCAAATCACTATGGCTTGTATGGCAGGGGGTCGGGGGGTAACAAGTAAACGTGAATTTCTGACTTTTAAATGTAATTCTTTCTTAAAATACATGCAGTCTTTCTTCACTACCATGTTTCAGAAAGAAATACGGGTGCTATAGAAAATGTTAAAGTTACTGACAAAAAAGAGTTTTTTTAAAATGAATTCCTAAATCTCATCTTTAAAATACAGTATAGGCATCATGGTATACTTCTTTCCCTTCCTCCCTTCCTTCCTTCCTCCTTTTGTGTGTGTGTGTTTGTGTGTATGTGTGTTTGTTTGTGTGTGTGGTACGGAGATTCAACCTAGGGGCTTCAACCTGAGCTACATCACCAGCCCTTTTTAAAATTTTTAAACTTGGTAAGTTTCCCAGGCTGAGGTCAAGCCTGGGATTCTCCTGCCTCAACTTCCCAGAGTACCGGGATTACAGGTGTGCCCATCACATCTGGCTCAGGATTTTTTTCATGAATTATTTTTATACCATTTCGATGATAATTTTATGTGGCTTTTGTGTATATAAGAGGCATCCAACCTCTGATAAATTTATTTATTAATTTTGGTTAGGATGGCTAAAACCTGATAATATTTTCTATGCCATATTTTAGAAGTCTTCAGATTTCATGTAGATTTTAAAATCCACTATACCAGAGTGAGTAACTCCTTGCCAAAGTCTCCTCTGGAAGTGATGCTTAGAAGAAAGCACACTCTTGGGCTTATCATTTTTACCACTGGGCAGGAGTACATGACCCCGATTCTGTTCTAGTGAAAATGACCAGAGAAACTAAGGAGAGGCTCGGGGCCGTCACAGAAGGGGCTACCAGGGCCAGTGTGTATCTGTTTGTGAACAAGAGGATGCTATTTTCTGGCCTTTCCTAGTTAGAATGTAATCCAAGAACTAAAGTTTCTCCAAGTGTTTGGGTAACTCTAGTTTAAAAAAGAGAGAGAGAACTCTTAACAATTTCAAGAGAAAAAGTGATTGGTGTTTTTGGAGTATGATGTAGGGAAAAAGTTGAAATCAGATAAATCTGTTTGGAACCATGGCCTCATTTAGGGTTGTGGCGCATGCAGCAAATTTAATCTCCCTGAGCGTCCTAGAAGATTTTTAATTTGGAAAAATAACAAAGAAGATGGTTGGTGATCAGTCAGATGTCATGAGTGGCAGTGTCTGGGACACTGTGTAACTTGTCCTCAGGGAGGGTGCATTGGCGAGTGGAATGAGGAGGAAGAGCAGCTGTAGAGTAGTTTGGCACCAGGCTGGGGTGGAGCAGCAGCAGTGCCCAGGGATGTGTCCTTCTGGTGGGCGGGATGCGGTGGCAGCTAGGCTCAGGGATGGAGGCCGCTGTGGCTGCTCATCCCTTACAGCGGGACACACGTTAGCAGTGGCTCTAGTTCCAAGATGGCGCAGAACAGCCCTCAGCCAGTGCAAGGCAAGGGGAAACCGGTTCTGCTCCTCTTCCGGACATAGCTCAGCACGCGTAGTCTGGGAAGCTCCGTGCGATGGCTCAGAGGCTGTGAGGGCTGGAGCGTCTCCGGCAGCAAAGACTGTAGGTGTCTGGGGTGGTGATGGAGGTTGCTGGACCTTCTTGCTTATCTTTTCCCTGGAAGGAGAAGTTCTTGGTTGTCAGATGTCCTCATCTGCGGTAATGAAGTGGTAGAGGCAATTGTTTCCTTCCTATCCTGGGTTTCTGTTCTCTACAGTGTTTCTACCCCTTCTTTTCTGGAGCTCTTTTGTTATTTTGGATGAAAGGTAGTTGTTTGTTTGTCTGTTGCTGGTGGTGGTGGTGGTGGTGGTGGTGGTGGTGGTGGTGGTGGTGGTGGTGGTGGTGTGTGTGTGTGTGTGTGTGTGTGTGTGTAGGAGGTATGGGAGAATGCTAGGAACTTATAGTTGGCCTCCTCGCTGATGTGATAAATTTACTTGGCTTATTATCAATCTGTTGTTCTTTTTTTCTAGAATCTCAAGGTTAATTGTTCAACTGAACCCAACTTCTGGAATAAATCATACTTACTCATAATGCATTATTCTTTTGGTACATTGTTGGATTTAGGTTGTTAAAACTTTTAAGAATTTTTGCATCTCTGTTTATGTATAAATATTTTTTGTAGTTTTTGTATA
The DNA here is from genome assembly GCA_004026905.1 of Hystrix cristata. Taxonomy (NCBI): domain Eukaryota; kingdom Metazoa; phylum Chordata; class Mammalia; order Rodentia; family Hystricidae; genus Hystrix; species Hystrix cristata. The sequence continues at coordinate 29,137 of PVJO010011145.1, forward strand.
AGATCTTTGATATATTTTTATACTGGAAGAATTCTTAGTTATGTAACAATTTGGAAAGCATTTCTTCCTGCTCAAACATCTGAACAGTAGTCTATAGAATTACTATTGTTTCTTCTCTAAATATTAGGTATAATTCATTATCAAACCCTTGTGACCCTAGGGCTTTTTTTGGTCATGTGTTTACTGGTGGATTAACTTTCTGTCCCAGCTCTAACCTATGTGTTCTCCAAGGAGCTCTGCTAAATTGAGTCTTTCAAACAATTTGTCAGTTTTACCATAGTTACTGATTTTTTACCATAAAGTTGTTCATAATATTCCCCACCATCATTTTTATATCCATAGTTGCTATAGTGATGTTATCTTTCTCATTCCTGTTGCTAGATTTCTTTCGTTTTACATTTTTTTGTATTGTCTTTTGGCCCAAATCTTACAAGTGTATTGATCTATTTAAAGAGTCAACTTTTGTTTCATTGATTTTCTTTATTTTTCAGTCTTATACGTCACTGTTTTCTGCTCTGATATGTAGTTTTTCCTTTCTTCTGTAATTTTTAAATTTCATTTGCTTCACTTTTTATAATCTTTAGATAAAAGCCTGGCTCTCTGATTTGAGTATTTCTTTTCTTATCTAGGCATTTGGTAATGTGGATTTCAAAGTCGTTACTTTGTGACAACCCACACGTTAGTACATTATAGTTTCATTTTCATTCAATTCAAAATATTTTCTAATTTGCTTTTTGACTCTGGAGGTTGTTTTTAGAAATGCTGTATGTAATTTTCTAAGACTTGATTTTCCAGTGATGTTTTTGATTGTTCCCTCTTAGTCCTAGAATATTGTGTATCACTTGGATTTTTGACATTTATTGAGTTTTTTTTCATTGCAGATTTTATTAGTTGTAGAAAATATTCTGCTTGCATTCAAACACAAATTGTATTATGCTGTTGAGATGTCTTATCAGTGTGAAATAAGTTGTTGATAATGTTATCCAACTCTTCTAGATCCTTACGGATTTTCTGTTCTATCCATTATTTTGAAGAGTATTGAAACCTCGTTGTTGCTAATCCTCACCTTTACCTCCTGTATCTGTTTGCTTCTGGATACTTGTGGCAGTTAATCTTGATCTTCAACTTGTCTGTAATGAAGGTTAACAGGTTAACCTGCTGACGAGTTCATAGCTGACTGGGAGTTAGAGGGTGGGGCCTGGTTGGAGGAAGTGGGATTGTGGAAACAGGATCTCGGGGACCACTGTTTGGTCCCTGGCCCTTCGGGTGCTCTTCTCTGTCTCTGCTTCCAAGATGCCATGAGTTGAGCAGCTCTCCTCTGCCACATCCTACAGCCGTGACTTTTCTGCCTTAGGGTCAGATAACTGGGCTTGAAACCTCTGAAATGTGAGCCAGAATTAACTCTGGTTTCCGTGTGGGTAGCAGGCGTGTTTGTCTGAGCAGCAGAAACCTGGCCAATACAATGCCTTCGTGATTGTTTATTTCCATTTAGTTTCCTTCATATTGAGTGGGTTTGTTGAGATATTGGGACTTGCAAATTTATAGTTTTCATTAAATTTTAAAAATGGCTATTATTTCTTCAAATATTTTATTTTGTTCCTGTTCCACTCTTCTCTCTGGGGGACTTTCGCGTTAGTTCCACATCATTGATACCTTGTTTATATTTTTTGGTGTTCTTTCCCTGTTGCGTTTTGTGTAGTTGCTGTGTGCTCATGTCTTTCTTATGCAATGTATAATCTTCCTTTAATCCCATCGAGTCTGTTTTACAATCTGAGACATTGTGTTTTTCATTTCTGCATGTTTGATTTTAGTCTGCCTTATGTTTTGATTAATGTTTCTACTTGATGTGTTTAATCATTCCCCCAACTTCTTGAGCATGTGGAGTATGGTTATTATAATGTTTGAAAGATCACTGTCTATGAATTCTGTCATCTGTGGCATGTGTGGGTGTGCTTAGATTAACTTTCTCTTCAGTGTTGTTTTGTATTTTCCTGGTTCTTTGCATTCCTGGTAATTTTTATTGGATACTAGACACTGAATTTTACCTTACTGAATTTGATATTTGTATCTCTAGAAGTACTCTTTGCTTTCAAACCCTATAAAAGCGATTCCTAACAAACTAGGCCAAAAGGGCTTATTCTCCTCCTCCCACCTAACTCAGTTATTTTCTCTCATATCACTGTCCTTTACTTTTGTTAAGTAATAATTTATATGAATTTTCTCATGTATTTCTTTATTGTCTGTCTATCTTGTATCTTGATAGACCATTGGCTCCAGGAAGGAAAAGCCTTCTTTGGTCTCTTTTTATCTCTATTATCTAGTATAGTGTGTAGCATATAATAATTGCTCAATAAAAAATGAATAACTTTGCATTTTGTCTGTCTTAACATGATGGTTTAATATTTTGTTTTGGGAACTTAACATTCTTGTTTACACTAGAATTTTACTTTAATAAATGTAAAAGAAATGCATTTAGGGTTCATAATTTTGACTGTATGGAATTGTTGCCAATTATCTTGAGTTAATTTTAAACGAATTTGAAACAGTATATTTTGCCCTGAATTTATTTATGAGACATACTAAAATGAATCCCTCATGGGAATATATGTACATGTACAATTTCAAAGAAAGTATAATGTTTTTAATTTGAATTTTTAACATGAAATTGGTATCTAACTGTATACCTAATAATGAGTAAATGTGAGATTCATTGCTGTCTTCAACCATTTCCAGAAATTATTAAAATTAAGGTCTTGGTGCCATGTAAGAAACACTTAACTTTCAGTTGCTATAAAAATTTCTCAAATTTTCTGCAATGCCTATACAATTTATTGTCCAGCAAAATGACATTTTTCATCTTAATTTTTAAAAAGAAATGTATTATTGGCATAGATTTCTGTTCTTCAGAAGTTTCAGTATTATTCATGTCTGAGTCAGCTAGCTCTTTTGAATGTAGCATGTAGTAAAGACAGCATCATAGATTCAGTTGTGTCACAGGCCGGTTAGTGTGCCACAGAGAGTACATTCTGTGTCATACCCAAGAGCGAGTCCTCCCCTCAAGGCAGCTTTCTTGTAAGTGGCTCAAGGTGTGTAAGTACCACCAAATGAGAGAAAGTTACTCTTTTCAAATTTCTCATGACAACTAATAAAAAATATTTTTAGTATTTTAGACAGTAACAGGATAATTTTACTCAAAATATTTCATGTCAGAATGTAATAATTCTCATGTATGAGGTCTTAGTCCTTGGTGTTTTCTCTGTAGTAACATCAGAAGTTTTGAGGGAGAGTTGGAGATTTAGCTCAGTGTTAGAGAGCTTGACTAGCAAGCACAAGAGGCCCTGAGTTCGATCTCCAGCACCGCCCCCCCAAAAAAAAAAAGCTTTGAGGGAAAAGAGACTAACATTGTTGTGGAATAAATAGAGCATATTTTGTAGTTTTTAACACTGTTTTTATGGGAATAAGTGTAGGAGATGATTTTGTTAACCAGGTCAATAAAAGATCATATGACAACCAAAGCGAATAGGCAGCTGTATTTCTTGGGGGAAAAAAAATATATTCCCTTCCTATTTCCTACTCCAATTCTAAGGAAAACATTTTGATGTTAAAAATCGAATGGAAGAGCCTAGATTTTTGGATAAATCATCAGGAAACAGCTGTTAGCCTGTTATGAATGGAATGCATAGATTAACAATATAGATAAAAGTGCTGAATTCATAAATCCTTTTGTATTTTTCCTCAGTGAAGATAACAATTACGCTAACCACAGGCAACATTTAGCAGAGAACTGTTAAATTGAGTATAAGTTGCGATTTTGACCAGAAAGTAAGAACCATGTATTTGATCTTATCATTTTCTTTTATTAGAATCATATTTTTAATCACCAGGTCTCTGCTTTATTATATTTACTCCAGTCTTAATTTCTCAGTTAGATACCTGGAGTGTCAATTGTTTATAAGCTAAAAAGCATGATAACTTATGTTAGAAGTAGTATATCTAAAAACTCAGAGACAGACATAAATACATACGTCCACACAGATATAACACACCTCCGTGAGTCTTTGCAGGAATTCACATTTACTGTACCTTGACAGTCTTCTTGTCCATTTAGTTAACATTCTCTCAGCCAGTTATATTTAGTTACTGTTAAATTTGAACAAGACGACCACACTGATGTACAGGAAAGAAGAGCTGTGGAAGGCCTGTCTATGGTTTGTGATGTTCACATGGAAAACATGGTTGTCATAATTTCTCTTCACTATGTCTCAGAGTTAAAGGAAAATAACAAAGATTGTAACTACAAGTAAATTACGGCGTATTAAATATAATTTTAGCTGTTTCACTGATAAAAGTTATTTCTAGTTCAAAAAAGAATAGACATTGAAGGGAAAGAAAGTAGTTTTCTATTTTGTTCCTGGGGTTTGTACCCAGGACCTCATATATACCAAGTATGTACTCTACTGTTGAGGCCCAGCCTCAGACCCCAATTTCTTTACTTAATGTCAAATTTAGCTGTCTTTTATCCCTTATTTTGTACTATTTCTGAAAATTATCTCCATACATTTCCTGAACCTATGTTACATGAACGTTTTTCGTATTTCCTCAAGAGAATACAATGTGTTGGGCTCATATTTACTATCAGTTTAACATCTCCTGTCAATTTGCCGCAAACCACTAAAAATAATCTGTTTATTATTTCTGCCAATTCATTTTATTTTAGTAACTGTTAGTCTGTTTTTCTTTAGTTTCCATATACTTTTTTTAAAAAAAAAATCTTCTTTAAAATGCCATTAAAATGAAGAGATAACAGGTTGCTAATTTTCTTCATCCTTTAAACTTGTTATCATATGGAGAAAATTAAATACAGCAACACAGTGGACCACATATACATTTATAAATTATTTAAGCCTATCTTTATTCAAGCAATTAATCTTGCTTTTTCAGGAAAAAAAAAATAACCCAAGGGGAAATATTCCAAGTTGCCTTATATTTCCAAGAAATAACATGCACAAAACACTGAAGTTTTGCTACTTGTCACATATGTAGAAAATATCACAAACCATCTCTTTTCTCCCAAATGTAAATTGTTAAATTTCCCGATTGATAAATGTTTGCTTAGACCTGGAAAACAGCTTGCAGAGGTATATTTACCTATTATAGAAAAAGTATGCTATGTACATGTTTATAAAAATTATGTCATGAGAATCGGAAACAAATTTTTCTTTCTAAATGACATTAATTCACTTGGAGAATGGAGCAAGAAAATATAAATATGTACATATATAGCCTTTTCCATGTTCATTGGCAACTAGACTTTTAAATTGTTGGAGACAATAAAATGGGTAAAATACTATTTATCCATTGAGACTTTAGCTTTATCAGAGATTATTCTGCATTATTTTTGGTCCCATGTGTTGAGAATGTGTTTAGAAAGTTAAATACTTAACTATTTCGTACATTATCAAAATCCTCTACTGACGTCCTGGTAAAAAAATGAAAAACTTATACTTCCTCTTACTTCTTCCAAACACCTCCCTAATTTTACAAAGATCCTTTTTTTAAAAAATGAAAGTTTATAATATCTTTACTTTTCTACAAGTTTTACAGTTATTCGACTTTGTAGTTCTATGCAGTTATGTTCAATGCTTACCAGGCCATCCCTTCCCTCCCACACACTCCTTCTTCACTTCCTCCTTTTCCTTGTTTCCTTTCTTTCTTATGTTTTACCATTGACTTCTTTGTTCTTTGATTTTTTACTTTGACTGAATTTTGCTCTATGTTTAAAAAATTGTAGTATTTATTTTGTTTTGTTAGATTCCCAGAAGAGACTCTGAGTGTTGTATTTTCTAGAAATGTTTTTTGGTGTCTTTTAATTTATCTTCATATAAAATTTTAAATTACCAGTTTTCTCAGATCCCTATAGGGATTTTTTTTTCTTTCATATTGTTTTGGGGAATTTGAAGCCAGCTGTGATAACCTATTAGAAGTGATTTGGGCTCCCAAAGGGTATTTTTTATGTGCTCGAGTTTATTAAACTTTATCCTTAAGCTCATTATCTTTTTGATGTGTGAACTTGACTAAGCTACAATTGGCTTCTAGTTATTTAGTCAAACACTAATCTAGATGTTGCTGCAAAAGCATTTTGTAGATATGATTGAAGTGCATAATCAGTTGACTTTAAATAAACAAGATTATTCTGGAGCCAGGGGTGTAGCTCAGTGGCAGAGTGCTTGCCTAGCATGCACTAAGCCCTGGGTTCAATTCCCAGTACTAGAAAGAATTATCCTAGAATATCTGGGCAGCCCTGTTAAAACCAGTTGACAGGCTTTTAAAATGGGCCTAAAGGCTTCCCTATAAGAAATTATGTCTGTGCTTATCAACTTCATCCTGTGTGCAAAAGTTCTAACCCATCCTTCTGATAATCTGTTCTATGGATTTAGAACTTACCTAGTCAACTCCCACAATTAAATATGCCAAAAACTGTTTGCAATGCATCTCTTAATACATGTGTATTAGTTACTTTTCTAGAGTCAATAGTTTGCAAGACAGCAGATTTAATACAGGACATTTACAGGTTACTACATTCACACACACAAGCCAAGTGCAGGAAGAGTACCAAATGTCTCTCTATGCACTGGAGACCTGAAAGATCCAATCAAGGACTGGGTGCCCATGGCAATGTCCGTGTCTGCACTAAAAGGCTGAAGAAATCTATACTGGAACCAGGATTTGATGTTTGCAGTGAAGATGAAGACCAGAACTCCCCTAAAGCAAACAGCAGCCAGCCCTGACAACAGCAAGGCCCTGAGCTCCTTCTGTGACCAGAACAGCTGAGTTCCCTTTAGGAGAACTAGCCACAACAGAGCTTCTCCTGGGAAACAGCTGGCCCTATCTTCTGCTCCCATTCTCATTTATGTTGTGTTGGCAGTAACCTTCAGGTGCATCTTCTACGCCTGGAACCACACCAACCCAGTCCAGCTGGGTGTTCCTGCTCAAATTGACCGCAATAATAAGTCTACCACAATATGTCACTATTGGTTCTGCTTTTATATGAGTTGAACATTGACCGATTTGGATTACCTGCAATTGTGTAATTGGGTAGTGGATGGAGGCTGAAGGAATATTCAGGAGCCTAGAGGGTAAATTGCCTGGAACACATGATTAGTAGAATTATGGATGTTAGTAACTCTGTTAATAAGGACTTAGAAGGAAGTGAGGAGCACCATAGAGAAAACATGAATTTCATTAGGGAATACCTATCTCATAATCTGTTCATAGAAATATAGAAGTTAAAGATGCCCCTAGCCAGGCCTTAGAAGAAAATTAGGAATATGCTATGGGAAACTGGAGAAAAGGTCCTTGTTATATAGTGGCAGAAGGCTTAGTGGAATTCTGACCTGCAGTTTTCTGAGAAGGGGAATTGTGAGCTATGAACTTTAACATTCAGCTAAGGAGATTCCTAAGCAATGAATTTTCAGTACAGCCTGGTTTCTTTCTGCTACATAGAGTAAAAAGCAAAGGAAGAGCTCAGTTTGAGAACTGTTCAAAGAAGGCAGGACTATATGATTTGGAAAGTGCTCAATCCATCCAGACTGTGAAAGCTACATCAATGGAGAGATTCACCATCAGGAATGAATATTCTAGAGGGAAACCTAGAAATTGACTGGATAGCTTTTTTATTTTATGCTAATAAGATTTTAAAAAGCCAGAAAATTCAGGAGAGAGCAAATGTGTGACTTATATATCCTCTTCGTCATCCAAGCAGACGCAAAGATTGGGGATTTGATTTTCCAGAAGAGATTTCTGGAGGAGCCTCTTACCTACTGGAGTGAATTCCCACGACATATGTGGGAGAACCACAAGATTTTTGAGAATATTGTATCAGAACACAGCTAGCTTGGACCAAAAGGGCCAGAAACAACAAGAAATAAGAAGATACTCAAGGGGTATGGGTAGGAAACAGGCTGTTAAAACTACTCAGCTATAGACCTATAATATCTTTATGAATGAACAAGGATGATTTAGAAGGCAGAATTACAGACCATAGGATTATTTGTAGCTCTTGAATGAATGAACTTTGCCCAGCAAGTTTTTGAAATGACAGACTTCAACTTATAGACATCTTTACTAGAATTCAGAAATCTAAGTCTGGCAACTAAAGTCTATAAAGCTAAATAATGGTTTAATTCTGAAAGACAGCATTTATTATTTTTAAAATACATAAAATGAAAAAAATCATTTGATATTTACTTGGGACAAATACATCATAAAAGATTCCCATTTATTTGAGATCTTAGGGTTTTTTTTTTTTTGGTGGTATTAGTTTTTGTCTCCTGAATCTAGAAAGAGTCCTAAGCACTTAAAAAGTAAGATAAATCTTAAAATACACACACACACACACACACACACACAAATTTTTTTTTTTTCCTGCCAGGCTCATATGCCAGGTTCACTAAAGCTATGGGCTAAGTCTGTTATAATTAACTACCAATAACTACATTTTTCTAAGAGACTGAAATTGTATGGGAAAATAATACTTAAAATATTAAAGTATGTATTTAACTGAAGTTTTCACCAGTATTTATTTTAAAAATGATATTAGTAAATCAATATAAAGTTTGTTGAATTTCTCCTTGTTCTTAAATATATGAATATATAAAGAAAAATGACCAAAAGGATGGTGATTTGTTCCAAGAAAAACAAGGGAATTGGGCAATTCAAATTTAATTTAACAGTTAAGAGTAGTTACACTTAATTGGAAATGTTGTGCCTTCATTGTGGGAGGTAAATTTATTAAAATACTCTTCCAAACAAAGTAAAGAGCAGCATCTTGTGAATGATTTATGGTGTGCAAATAAAAGCTGCCGCTGTGCTGTTGAGTTTCAAATTTCTTGGTTATTGTATTGCTTTCACAAGTGAAAGCACTATGAGTGAAGTGGGAGGAGTATTTGTCTTTAGTCTGTCATAGCGAAGTCATATTAATGAACTTAATGTGCTCATATGAAGTCTCAGACCTTCAAGAAAGATTTAGGTCCTATTTTAAAGATAGAGTACTTAAAATTAATTATAGAACTCTAGGCATTTGTGAGACTATATTTGTATTACTTTCAGTACAGACACATGCACACATGCATGTGCATTTTAGAAGGAAAAAATGTCCCTTCCAAGGATTCTCTGTAATTCTACTGGAATTATTAATTGTATTTATTTTGGTGTTTGGCGCAACTATATGATTTATTTCTGTATAGGAATATAGCCTGTGCTTCTATCTAAATTTCATGAAGATAAAAAAGAATTCATTTAGCTTTCGATGTCTATCAAATGTCTAAAACTAAGGAATAAAATCTCCATGAAAATGAAATTAAAATACTACAACTTTTCTTTATGATCTCTATATTTTATTCCATTGAAAAAGTAAGGCCTTTATTTTAACAAGTTATGTATCATTCAGGGTCATGTTGTTTAGCTCCATTCTTCACTATTTTTAACCTTTGAATGTTAATGCTTTCCTCCGTCAGTGATCTTAGCCTTGTAGTTCATCTTAAAAAGGGTTAACTTTAAGAAAGTTTCATTACTTGAAGAATTGGCTGTTTTAGATTCATTTTCCCTTTCCTAAGACATACATAATTTTTCATATTGATAAATTGGTATCTTTCATTTTACATTTACTAATGAACAGTAAAAAGCTTAGATAAAAATGGCATGACAAAAAAGTATGACATTCACTTATTTAAAATCAAAGAAAATGAATGCAATATAAAGTGCTTTAACTGAACAGTGACAAGATATTAAAAGTAGAACATGTAGAAATTGGTCGTTTAGAATGGGTTATCGATTATTTGTCCACCAGTCCAAACTCACATATAATAACCTTGTACTGAAAGCTTCATGTGACTGAAAAGTGGCTGTAAGAGCTAAATTAACATGTTAATTAATACACAATATTCATAGCAGAAGGCAACCTTCATTAACTGTTGCCATTGGACCTGTGATCTTAGTGTTAGTATGAAGTTTGCTTTTTCTCTTTTGTCTTGGAGATAAATTTAGCTAGTAAGCGAAAGTGGCGGTTCTGTATTCACTACTACTTAGATCTTAATGTAGGCATTTTATTTGCCTGAAATTTAAGCATTTTCCCTTATGGAAAATGAAGTGTCTCAGTAAAACTAATAATTATAATCCTATCAAATAAAATTTCTAAACAAGATTTTTAAGCGAAAGGAATTAGAAAGATATTAATGCTGGCGAGTAGAGAAGCCTTAAGTGCATTTAGGTCCTTTCACACTAAGCAACAGCAGTTATTCCTAGTTGTTCCTACTTCACGTGTTTTCTTTATGATTTCAAAGAGAAGCTCTGTTCTATTTTGTTCCCTTACTAAGTGTATTAAGGACATTTTCAGGTTTTTAGTTAATTCCCTAAAATTAGGAAACACATCACAATTTCCTGTGATGCAATTCTTCATGCTAGTGTCCTTTATGCCTGGAAAGTCATCCATTGCTTGAGGGTATCCCTGCTCAGCTACAGGTCTGAGTAGGGCAAAAAGGAAAGCAGGGTTTACTCATCAACTCTACAGTGGTTCTAGCTTCCTTTTCTTCTGTTCACAGGAGAGAAAGGGAAATTTAGAATTATATAGATAATATGCTTTATTTCTCTACATATCTGAACACTTGTGAGAATGTGTTTGATTTTGAGTTTGTTTTTATTAGGATGGAAGAATTTCAGTTTTTTACTTTTAAAAAGAACTGCATGCATTCCTCTAATATATTTATAATCAAAATATGCAATAGCATATTTATTCTCAAGTCTGAATTTTTATCATTGAAGTAGTGCTATATGAAAGCTTGTAATACACTCATGTCGTCCTTAGAGGCATGATGCTGTAGTAGATACAGTACAATAGGCTCTTAGACCAGGACAAGCCCTTTCAGGCTTTAGTTCTAATTCTCCCCATTGTCTTCTGTCTCCAGTGCATAAAGTCATGCTGTATAACAGGAAGGAATGTTCTAGTCTCATAAGGAAGAAATGAAGGATGAATTTGAAGTTGTGAGAAACTGATTGGTTTAATAGTTCTTAGTCTATTAAAGCTATTTCAGGCATTAGAATTCTGTCTGTATGTGTTGGCTTCAGTGAGGAAACAGAAACTACATATTAATTTGAGCAAGAAAAGTCTAACATGAAGAATTATTAACTATGACAGTGACTGGAGTAACTGTAATTATTGGCTAAGGTGTAGAAAGAACTCTAAAGAATTGAGAAGAATGGGTACGTGGCGAGGCCATCAATACATGGTCTGAGGTGGTACCTAAGGAAAGACATTTCAACGGTCACTCACCCCCACACTGGGGTGCAGATCTCTTAGGAGAAGGTGTAACTGTGGTTCAGCGAATGGTGGAGAGGTTTACTGAAGTGGCATACTCTAGTGCATCTCAGGAAGCCACTTCTGGGATTCTGGAGAAATCTGTCCACAGGGAGGTGTCACAGCATGGAATTCACTAGGCACCCATTCTTGGGAAGGTGCTAAACTGGGGAACTCTTTTGGAAGCTCCCAGTGGATGGAGGAGGAAGAGGATCCTGTAGGTTGCCAAGGAAACTGCTGTGCGTGGCTGGCCTTTCTGCACTGAAGGAGTCTGCAGAAAAAGCACTCCAGCCTGGAAGAGCTCTTGCATTCTCTAGTGCTCTGTTGTCCTCTGTGGGTGATGCTTAAAATTGTGCCCTTATAACAGTGAAGGATGTTCTAGTCTCACAAGGAAGACAATGAAGGATGAATTTGGAGTTGTGAGATAATAGATTGATACCTATCTCACTGTCAGAATCAGAAAGTAGAAGTCTACTTTCTTAATCATTGTGCTATACTGCCTTCCACTTTCTTTACCAGGAAATGTGGCATTTAACAGTAGGAAGACAAATAAAAGAATGGAAGGAAAATGTAATGAGGCTAAATGGAGGTTTACATTAGTGTCTTTTTTCTCTTAATTATTTCTTAGGTACTGTAGAGTCACTTCAGATGCTTAGTAGACTGCTTCATTGAATTTTAGGGCACTAATTTAGCAAACAAAAACTGAAATTTCAAACTGGAGGGCCCAGGGCCATACCCAGAGATTTTGTCTCTCTGTAATTCAAATTATTATTTTTTTTAAATTTCACTTGTCTTGTCTAACAGCTAATGAGGTTGAGTATGAGTGATAAAGGCTTGTTTGCTACTAAGAGCTTCCTTAGATAATCCAAATGCCTCTGCTTTCTTTATAGACTAAGATTGGGCAAATCACTTAAATTGGGTCTCAGTTTTCTTCATGTAAGAGGAAATAATAATAAGACCTATTTTCTAGTTGTGTTTTGAAAATTAAGTGTGAAAATATTTTTAAAAATTTAAAACAATTTTTGGCACCTACTAAGTGTTATTTAAATGTTGGTCTAATAAAAAAAAAGAATCAAATCATATGCATTTTCATATTTTCTTAAAAGACAGCCTAGCAGCATTAATTCTTACAGAAGCTCCAGTTTATGGAACTTTACAGATACTCATAGTTTTTTTTTCTCAGATTAATCTTAAGTCCATTGATTAATAACAGTTAAAAATTAAGATATGTGGTTAGGTTGTAGTATATGTAACGTGAATACTGTTCAGTGGTTATTTTAATTTCTTTTCTATGAATTTAACAAACCCTGCCTTAAACTGGTAGCACTTGAAGGTAATATCAGTATACTCTATAGTCTTTAATTTTTGCAAGGAATTATTTGAACAGTAAGGTTTTTGGTAGAGTAACTGATAAAAGAAAATCCATGTTTTCAATGTACTGCTTAGTATCAAATAGTTTGCAATTTGTGTTTCTTAATAGAAAGATGTAAAACATTCTGTAAAATGTCTAAAACTTAAAATTTTAAGAATTTTCCTCTTTTGTTTAAAACAGAGAGACAAAAGTATCACGAGGTAATCAAAATGTCTGAGGCAATTGAAATGATATTTACACTTTATCCTCCTCGCGGTGCCCACGTGGTCAATAACATCCACATTAAGTCAACCTGGCTGAGGCCCATAGTCAATGGAGAAGAAGGCTATAAATATATAGGTAAGTTGCTCAGCTTTATTTTTTTATAATAAAGAAGAAATGATGATTTCTGCTAAACAACTTCTATTCACTATTAGATGATATGGGGTGACACATAGGCCCTATAAAATGTTCTGTTTGCTTGCTAGATAGTATGCCTGCAATTCTCAGAGTGGCCATTTTGTGCTTTGGTGCCTTTTCTAGAATAGCGGAAATGTGATATGCTTATCCACTCACCTGTTGATAGACATTTGGGCTGTTTTCATTTTCGGATTGCTACAAGTGAAGCTGCTGTAAACATTCATGTATGGGACTATGTATTGATATAAGTTTGCCTTTCTTTTAGCTACATATTTTACAAAGTGATTATACCATTTTGTTCTCACCAGCAGAGATATGGGAGCTACATGTGTTCCACAGCTATATTTTCACTTGTAGTTCTAGCCAATCCCATAGATATGTATTAGTAACCCAGTCTGGTTTAATTTGAATTTCTCTAGTGAATAATGATATTTGACATCTTTTAGTGTATTTGTCATTTATGTATATTCCTCGTTAAAGCTTCTATTTTTTGGCCATTGTTATATTGCTTAGGATTTTTAAGTTTTTAGAGCCCTTATTTATTGGGTATGAGTCCTTTAACATATATATACTTTGAAATATGGATTGTCTTTTCTTTCAATAATACCTTTTGAAAAGACACTTTTAATTTTGATGAAATCTGTAATTTACTGTGGTATTCCTTTATGACTTACACGTTTGCTCTCATTTTTGCTCACTTTTGCTCAACAATTAGTGGCTGGACTTGTGGCCACAAAGATCTTTTTTTTTTTTTAAGAACTTTTATGGTCTGTCTCAGGTTTTATATTTCAGTGTATGGTAGGTTTTAAGTACATTTTGTGCATAGCTCAAGATTGAAGTCTTTTTATATGTTTATATCCAACATTTTCAATGATATTTGAAAAGACTGTCCTTCTACAAACTAACTTTATACTTTTGTCAAAACTAAGTGTGCGAAGGAGGTATGTAGTTGGCAACCAAGCACAAAAAATACATTAAAACCATGATGACATACATTCATTCATCTATCAGATAGACTAAAATAAAAATATTAAAATCTAACAATATGAGATCTAACAAGGAAGGCCAGGATATAGAAAAAACATTGCTGGTGAGAATGCAACATGGTACAGACACCTGGGGAATATTTTGGCACTTTGTTACAAAATTGAATATTCTTTAACCGTAAAATTTAGTCATTGTACTCTTAGGAAAATTTCCAAGATAAATTAAAGCTTTAATTTTTTTCCTTACAAAAGCCTATACATGGATCTGTTTATCAGCATTTTTCATAAATCACCAGAAACTACAAATAACACAGATGTTCTTCAAGCAGTGAGTGGATAAACACAATGTGGCACATCTGCACATTGGTCTGCCGTGCAGCAATACATAGGAAGAAATGAACTATTGATAAACAAAACATGGATAAATCTCGAATGGATCATGGTAAATGAAAGAAGCCAGACTCAATGAAAACATGTATTTTATGATTCCATTTAAATGACACTTTGTTAAAATAAAAAAAAAAAAGGGAAGAAATATCAGGCCTCCGATTGCCGGAGCTCATCATGAGGAAGAATGAGTGAGCTGTAGAATAATGTACCTTTTCTCTATCTTGATTAAGGGATCAGTTGTAAAACTACATTACTTGAAATCTATAGAACTGTACAGCAAATTAGCACATTTTACTGTATGTAAAATTTTAAAAAATAACCATAAAATGAAAAAAGTATTTGTACAATTGGCCGACAGTCCCATAAAAAGGTGTACCATTGTGGGTCATTAGGGAAATATAAATTAAGCCACAGTGAAGCATTACTGCACAGTTACTCTAATGGCTAAAATTATAAAACTGGCCATACCAAGCATTGGCAAGGATATGTAAAAACTGGAACACTGGTATTCTCCTAATGTAAAACAGAACAGTGTGCAAAATCATTTTATATTTTCTTAGAGGGTTAAATATACAGTTAAACATCTATCCTACAGCTCAGCTTGTACACTCCTATATATGTGAGTCCATTCAAAAAGTGTACATATTTATAGAACCCTATCTATAAAGACCTAAACTAGAAACAACTCAAGTGCTCCTCTGAGGATGAGTGGATAAACATGCTATGATATGTCCATGTAGAATACTCAGCAATGTAAAAGAAAAAGCCTTGATAATATTGATACATGTAACAACTTGGATGAATATGAAATAATTTTATACGGAGTGAAAGAAGTCAGACAAAAGAGAGTAGTATATACTGTTTAAGTTTATTTATGTGAAATTCTGGGAAATGTAAACTAATTTGTGCTGCCTAAAGGGGACGTGGTGTTGGAGTTAGGAGTGGAAGTAGGAGATGATGTGTTAAAAAAATTTAGGATGATGAAAACATTTATCATTTTGATTGTGGAGATTTGTTTGTAGACATAGACATGTCAAAATTCATCAAATACTACATGACATGTAGTTCATTTTTTATCATTTATATTTCAATAAAGCTATAAAATGAAATTTGAGAATGTAAAGAACCAAGATAGTTGAAAGATGTTCTCTTTAAGTTTAAAGATTTGTGTTTTTGAGCTTACTTAAAGAAAGTCATTGGCCAGAGATACAGCACAGAGTTAGAGTTTGCGAGGCCTTCGTTTTGATCCTTATCACCTAAATAAATAAATACAGTCACAAATTCAGTGGAATCTTATCTGACTGGTGCATATGAAGGAATACTTAAGTAGTCAGGTCTATGCTAACTTACAGGAAGAACAGGGGAAGAAAAAGAATGTAATGAAGAAGAATATCTTAAATTGAATAATTTGGATTCCATAACATGAATTGAGACCCTGGTTGCTATTTATTTTTTCTTTGCATTTTTCACCTAAAATATCTAGAACATGACCTATTTCATGCTAAAGACTTGTGTTTGATGTCTAGATTCCATTTACAAATATTCTTAAGTAAAACAAGAAGGTATTATGGAAGGGGCCTTATGTTGTAACATGAAGACTCCATCTTCCAAGTTTTTATGGTGATCTTTTCCCCCTTCTCTTGTAGTAAGTGACCAGAGCCTTGCATCTCTTTGATTTATTGTTGTTATTGAATTGACTGACAAGTGAGTTGAAGCATTTGCCTCGGAAAAGATTAGTCTATTACAGAAGTGCTTTCTGAAACTAAATAACTCCTACTATAAACATTTTAGGGAAGATAGCTCTGGGAATTTATGATGTGTTCCAGTATTAATGCTCCACAATGTAAGCACTCTTGTTTATTGATTTCACTCTGTAGATGCACAGATGTATCATCAGCAAGAACGAACATATAGTGAATAGAGTCACACATGCTCTGTTAAACTCCTTGAATTGCTAACAAATTATCTAGTATGAATACTGCTGTCTAACATTCTTCTGTTTATTCATGTTTTTGTATGTCATAATTCTTACAAAAGTGGCTTCCATGTAACTGGAATGCTGTGTAAGTCATAACTTTAATTTGCTTAACATGCACAAACAGTTTCTTCTGAATAACTTTTTAATCAGATCAAGTACAGTGTCTTTAATTTTTCCCCAGGAATACATATCTTGTCAAAATTAATTCTGAAAGGCTTTGTTTTTGGAACGCTAGTCTTTCAACACATCATTGTTGTTTGTCCTCACAAGTTCGGTCCTTGATGTCTTCTGACTTTCTGGCTTGTCACAAAAACTAAGTTTGTTTCTGTCCTTCAGTAGGCTTTTGTGACCTTGGTTAATTTTCAACCTGGAAGATGTAGATTATATTATGGACCATCTTAGGCCTATAGCTCTTGGAATTCTAATGGAGATACCATGAAGGGGTAGGTTAGCCATTATCTTTCAAGATGATCATTTAGGAAATACGAATGGATAATTAAATTACTGTCTGAAACCAATGGTCCATTTTAACTGAAATCAAATTATTGTATTACTGTAAGGTTTCAAATTAGTTTAGATCTTGAGTAATGAGCAAAGACCTAGTTGTACTGCTAGGTCTTTTTATATATAATTTATAATATTTCATATCATAAATTCTGCCTACCTTTCTAACATATGGTTATTTAAATTATGCAGTTAATACCAAAACTTGATTCTCTGCTAATCACTATTTTGTTACCCATTTTAGAAGTACAAAACATCTTTTTATGTCACTCATTTTGTTCTACTGCCTTTAGGCAAGATTTGACATATATTAACCATGTGAAAATCTATCCCATCATCAAAGACTGCAAGTATATAGTTGTCCTTGACATACAAGTCTGATTTTGATGATCTGAGAATTATCAACTTTGTAATATAAGTAACATAGGACTTTCTTTTCTTGTATGCCCTTTAGTGTAGGTTAACTTTTTCAATATTCACAAAATAAAGACTAAGCATAGATTATTATGACTGTCTTTTCTAAAATTGACCATGTAACGTAATTTTAGAGGACCTTCCTATATCTTTGATTTTTTGACAGTTCTGTAAATATTTTTTTATTTCTCCGTTTCTTTTAGTGATGGAATATAGAATAAGACATGATAATCCAGTAAATGTCTGATTTATTATGACTGTAATCTTAGTTACTAAGAGAGATATTTTTGTACCTTTTTAAAGACTATTTAAAGGCACTTTCCAATATTTATTTGGTTTTTACCAATAAATTTTATTTCCTCTATTGTCAGATTTTCTTATCACTGTGTGTAAAGTGTATGATTTATTTTGCCTTTTAAATTTGTCCTAGTTTTCCTTCACTCATTTAAAATATACATATTTATTGCTTTTATCAGTACTAAGCCACACCCATTTTTGAGGGATTCTGTAGGATTATTGCAAAATGAAAACTGAAATTCTGACTTGAAAAGAACTATGTATACTTTATAACTACTCAAATGTAGGATGTAACTTATTATGATTTGGATTAGCTTAATTATACTTTGGTTATTTCATGCCAGAATTTATGTACTCACTGAAGAATGTATTTCATACTCAGGTGAAGTTGAAAAGTTTTTTGGATATAAACCCGTTCACCTCCTCTTTACTAAGCATTTACTGCCAGCAGCCTCCACTTACTGCTTCTCTAACTTGCGTCTTGTTTTCTTTATTAAGGGCAAATGATGTGCATGTGTTTTCACAGTGAATATTACTGCTGATGGGAAAAATGTTTATGTCTATATAGTTCAGTTGGTTAAAACTTTGATTAGCAATATACTCATAGGCCTTATCCAAAAGAAAGATAAAAGTGAGTGCTATACTGTATCTGATTAAAGTTTTTCAGCTATACTCAAGTTACTAAAACTTCTTTAGGTTGATGAATCAGGACTTCCTCATTTACTGGAAGGAAACAGTTCTATGTGAATTCCAGTTTTCCTTTGATTACATTGATAAAATCAGATATGTGTCTCCCATCCTCTAAACCCAATTTATCAAGCAGGTTGTAAGCACTTGAGGAATAACATATAAAGATGGCATCAGGTCTCTGTGATAAAGAAGAGTTGTACGTTTCTAGCCATGTACCAGTCAGTGCTTTACTGCTCAACTTTTAAAAATGAAAATTGGAGAATTAATGTTTCAATATAACCCCTGTATCTATTATTAGCAACTACTAACTGAGTGCCTCCTCTAAATGTGGCAATAGAAACCGAGAAATAGTTTAAGCTTCCTCCCTGCCCTAGCAGACTCCAAACACTATGAAGAGATTTTGCTCTAGGAATCCCAGAGCTTCCTCTGAGTGGTTGTGTTGGGCCATGCTGCCAAATGACAGACTTATCAAAGATTTTGAAATTTCATTTACAAATGACAAAAGATGACACTAAATTTCAGTATCTGAACTAAAAATACAAAACCAAATTCACAATCCACTAAGTAGAGGAAGTTAGGTTAGTGAAGCACAGTTTCTCTAAGCAGAACAAATTATAATTTGTGTTTGTTGACCAAAGGGTGAACGTGTTTGAAAAGCTTAGCAGTTCCTGGTATCTGCTGGTCATTATGATGGTTGATTTCATGATTCAACTCAGCTGGTCTAAGAGATACCCAGTTAGCTGTAAAATATTATACCTGAGTGTATCTGTGACTGGGTTCCCAACATAGATTAGTTTTTGAGTCATAGACTAGGAAAAGCTGTCTTTAATGACATTGGCTGGTATCCGCTAATCTGCTGAGGGCCCACATAGAGCAAAAGTGGAAAAAGGACAACTTCCCTTTCTGATTGAACGGGGGCATCCATATTCTCCTACTTGGGAACTGGTACCTTGGTTCTTATGCCTTTGGGCTCAAACCAGGACTTAGACTATCAGCCTGCACCTCAAAATCAGGTTGGAATTTTTGTCTTTGGCCCCCCTGGTTCTCAGGCCTTCAAGATGTACCAAACAACCATATTTTTCTAGGCCTCGAGATTCAAGATGGCAGATTGTGGGGTGTCTTAGTCACCTTAATGGTGTGAGCCAATCATGAAACATTACTTTCTGTGTACTTTGTTCTTCTGGTTCTGTTCCTCTGGCAACACCAATTCTGTTGTTTTGATGGTAAAATGGTATAGTTAATTTATTTTTATTTTTTTGTTTTAGTTTATTAGTACCTGAGTGTAGTGCATAATGTTAACATTCCTTGTGGGAAGTTGGTTCCCATACATAACAGTTCTTAATTTCTTTTTCCATCTCTTTACCCTTTCCTTCTTAAAGTTAATATTTATTCAGTTCATAATCTTTTAAAATTCTTAGCTATCTCTATTTCATCTGTTTTCTCATTTCATCTTAGTAGTCTATGTGATAGATGCCATTATCAAACTCATTTTACAGAGAATGATGCCATATCCTATCAAGGTTAAATAACCTCCTTAAGAGCATACCACTGTTTTGGTCAGCTCAGTCATTTGACGTTAGAGGAAATGCTTACTACTTTCCCATAAACTGCAAGAAATACGGTGATTTACTTTGATAGAGATGGTTTTGAGTCATCAAGAGAATATTAAATTATGATTAGTTTATTCATTTAGAATTCAGTGAAATGTGTATAATAATTTCTCTTAACATAATGCGTACATATTTATTTATAAGGATGGTAATTACAGCATTATAATTATAGTAAATGTTGAAACAATTCAAATGCCCCATATTAAGGAAATTATTAAATAAATATGATTCATAAGTGAGATAGAACTTCGTGTTACTAAATATTAACTTATATGGAAATATAAAAATATTTTAATGAAAGAAGTTATAGAACAACATGGTATAAGATATGTCCACGTATTTAAGCAAAATATGTAAGAATATACATATCTTAATCTCTAGATTGTATCAATCTTCTTGACTTTATTTGCTGTTTTAATGTGGCTGAATTTTCACATTCTTTACATATACTATATAATTTGATGTAGATATTTTAGTTGGTTAAAAATAAAGGCTTGAGAAATACTATTCTAAACCCCTGTACGTATTCCATATGCTTGAATTTAAAAATCAAAAATATCTACTTTTATTCTTGGTTGATGAATTTGCCTCTGCCTTATTTATTTTTATGTTTCTGTGTTTGCTGTACTGAAAAGAATATTTGTCATATGAAAATAAACTTTTTTACAAAGGGAAAGTAACAAAGTCATATTTATTATTTTTTGAGGTTGTAGCTGACCACTTCTTTTTCAAACTTTTATTAGTACATGTTTACAGTTCATAATGATAAAATTCACTCTAGGGAATTGGTACATGTACATAACATATTTCAATTCCCTTCTTCCCCCTTCAGCCTCCTTTTATTTTTCCAGCATCAGATTCACTTACCTTATAAGACCTTATAAAGTTAATTATCATATATACAGATTGAAAACCAGACTATATGAGGCCTAGGAATATATAAAATATGTAAGACAGTTGTACTAAGTCAAGGTGTGCTTTCAGATACATTGTCTGTCCTGGATTATAGTACCTTTTTTTCGTTTCACTCTTTTCCTACTATCTGTCTTTTATTATCTGTATGTATATATTGAGTTTTTCAAATAAGAGAAGCCATGTGATATTTAAACTTGTGTGTCTGAGTTACTTCACTTAATGTTATGGTCTCAAGGTGCATCCATTTTCCTACAAGTGACTCAAGTATATTGTTTTTTATGGCATAGTAGAACTCCATCATAGATAAATACCACATTTTTTAATCCATTCACCTGTTGATGGACATACATGATATTTCAAGGATTTAGCTATTATGAATTGCACTGTTACAAACATGGGTATGCATATATCACTGTGGTATGATGTCTTTAACCCTTTGGAGAAGATACCTAGAAGAGGAATAGCTGGTCAAATGGAATTTCTGCTTTTAGTTTTTTGAGGAACCTCCATATGGATTTCCATTGTGGTTGTATCAGTTTACTGTCCCACCAACAATGGAGAAAGGTTCTTTTCTCCCCACAGAGTCACCAACATTTGTTATTAGTTGTTTTCTTGATGGTAGGCATTCTTTCTGGAGTAAAATGGAATCTCAGTGTTGTTTTAATTTTCATTTCTTGAATGGCCAGTAATGTAGAAGATTTTTCCAGGCATATATTGGACATTTGCATTTGTTCATCTGAGAAGTGTCTATTCATTTCAGAGGCTCTTTTATTTTAATTAGGTCTTTAAATGTGAGAGTCTAGTAATTTTATTTTTTGAAACCTTTTAAAAATAGTTATGCATCTGAAAGTGCATTTCAGACATTTACTGGAAAATTTCTTTCTCTAATAGTTTTAAAAGGTTTTGAAAGTACATTATATGTAATTATTCCTCTGACCACTCTAGTTTTCAGCACGTGGTATACATTCCTTAACTCTATATTATATAAATATTTATATGACATATACTATAGCAGATGAGCCATTCTTCAATATTAATGATTATTTTATCATTTAATACTAAAATTACTGTTGTTTCGACTCTGAATTCCTTTAAAGATCTTGGAATATTATATGTCTGTAACATAGTGTGGCACAGTTCTTTAATATTTAAATTTGTGTTGAGTAAATAAAATATAAGTTAACCATACAGGTAAATATTCAAAATGAGATGAGAACATTATTCACTCCATGATTATTTACTGAGTACCTTGTGTTCAGTACTTTATGGCAGATGTGAAGAGGATGTCGGGGTAAATAAAATCTCTTCTGTCTTGTGTGGATTTGGTTTGAAGTGAGGCAATGATTGGTGCATATACATAATTAACTGTGATAAAAGATACAAACTGATGAGTGGCATAGAACAAACACATGCTAAATGCTCTGTCCTTCTGCTAAGCAGTCCTGGAGGGAAGGCAAAGAACACGTGTGCCGTGGTCAGGGCTTCTCTGCCCCGTCTAAAACAATGATACTTAAAAGTAGTGCATTTTTTTTTTTTTTAACTAAGGAGTAAACCGTACTACGTTATGCGTTTGATCAACTGCATTGACTTTATCGTGCATAGATTTAGTATAAAGCTGAATTAGGAAAAATTTGTAAACTTGCGCAGAGAGGAAAGCATTACTGAAAGCTTTGTCCTCTAACATAATGACTTTTCATCCTTTTGGAATAGTTTCTTCCAGCATTTTAGGAAGCTGTTCTTGACTGTTGAATACTTACCCTTGGGAGGGATATAACATGTCTTTTTGCCTCTCTTTTCCCATTTACAGAGAGCCAGTTAGGAGTTACTAGAAAGTATCATTTTAATGGAGGGTCTGAGAGCAGAGAGGGTAAGTGGCTCATTCAAGATTGTGTTATAACCGTGCCAGTGATTCAGGTTCAGGGTCTCGTTAGGTGCGACCCCATCCCCATCCACATGCTGTGCGCCCAAATGCATCCTGGATTTCTGTACAAAGTGATTCCTATGCCTGAAATAGACTACACATATTTTATGGGCCAGTTTTTTTCTCTTTGTTTTCCTCAAACTCCAAACTGGACTGCTGAATTTGTCCTTTGGATGTTCTCTAAAGGAAACACTGAAAGAAGTCCTGCCTGCTCCCCTGTTGTTCGTCTTGGGCGGTGGAGGTGAGCAGAGGCCTGGGGCCGGCACCTTCACCTGGCGGCCTCCTGCTCAGGTGGTCCGCTGCGTTTCGGCCCCTTCGGGAAGCTCTCCTCACGTCGTGCAGTGTGGCTTCTCAAAACTTATTTTGGGTGCCTATTTTAAGCTCAGTTTCTTCCTTTTTGCAATTAACATATTATGTAGTAGGAAATAGCGCTTCATCTTGAAATCTCACAGAAAATTAAAACTGATCTTTATTAGGTAGAAATTTGGTTTAAGCTAAAAGTCATTTACTATCCCCAGGAGAGAATGCTGATGCCGTGTCCCCAGGATCGCAGCATAATGAAGTAAAATGTTTTCACAATACTTTGTAATTTTTATAATTGTCCTCTGTATTGTTTGACTGTCAGTTAAATTAGAACATTTGATAATTGTAGGGAACTGATAAGACTTTCTATTAAAGGTATGTCATTATGTTAATCTTAGTTCAAATATAGTTTGCCCGAATCCTGTTTTGATTATATAATATTAGAATAAATTAACCAGTTAAATAAGCTTCTCTGGAGGGCATAGAACATTCTAAATGTCTTTAAAGTGAACTTTAATTTAAACAGGTATATAAATCTCATGTGACAACCGTGGTTGCATCTCCTCTTACAGCCTTTAAAATTTGGAGCATAGATATTTCTATGTAGGCATATATTTTAGATTTAAAACAACAGATCAGTATGATTTATATAGCTTTTATTATTTACGTTGTAGGAAAACGGTGACGGATAGATTTCATTTGGTATGCAAACACCTGGATGCTGGAATTATTTAATAAATCTATTGAAAGCTATTTGTGCAAAATAGCAAAATAAAATTTTATAAATATGACGTATTTTTACTTGCCGCAAGTAATAAGTTCTTCAGCAGTTTCAGCCCTGCTCCTGTTTTTCCTAGATGGGAGGGGTTCAGTGACTGTGACTACCACACATGTTTTCATACGTTCACGTCAGAGTAAGTTTGTTAGATATCTGTGCACAAAAACGGACTATTCCATCTCAGTTTATTTGAAGGAAAGTTTCAAAACTGCATTTATATTTTTAATCGTTGTTGAATAGTCTGAAGTACATACGGTAGTTGAGTGTATCGGGGACTTGAAGCAATGTGGGGACAATAAAAAGGTGTAAATAGACATGGATAGATTTCTTTCTAGCTAACATACTAGTGAACTTTCAGGATACTTGAACTAAAAGATGTGCAAAGAATTTACTGTGACACTGTCAAACATTTGTTTTGTTACATACTAACCTTCGTCAGTCTGTCTCTTGGAACCTACTAAAGATTTTAAAAATAAAATTGAAAAGCAGAAGGGAAAAACATGGCAGAGATGAGCAGAAGAATTTTATAGTAGAAGCCAGCGCCTTGATGGTTAAAAACCCTGGACCATGGTGCGATATACTTAAAATGTAGAGTTGAAAAGTGGTACAGTGTAAGTATGGCATTCAGATATCATATCCCATCATTTTCAAAATTTAAAATATTATAGGATATGAAGCCTATAACCTGCAAAAACTAAGTCAAAATAAAAATTCAAACAGTATTTTAAAACCAAGGCCAAAACCCGGTAATTTTTATATATAGTTAATTAGTAAAAGATTTTTATTGGTAATTTTGGGTGTGGTAATTAAAGATATTTTTGAGAAAAGGAGAGAAATTACTTCTGTGGCTAACATAACAACTAATGTTGCCATTTTATCAGTTGCTTTTCTTTTAAGAACGCAATATTTACTCATTACTAAAATCATTTTAAAGTTAGAGTATATGGGGTTAGGGATTTAGCTCAGTGGTAGAGCACTTGCATAGCAAGCTCAGGGACCTGAATTCGATCCCCCTGCACCAAAAAAAAAACAAAACAAAACAAAACAAAAAAACAGGTAAGAAAATTTATGCATTTACTCAATTTACTCAATGAATATTTATCAACTATTTTAGACCAGCAGTTATATGTGCCATCAACTTCAGTTGCATATTCGTTTTTCTTTTTTAACAAATTGTAATCATAGAGCATATAGAATTTATACAAACAAACATGCAGAGTTTGTAATCAACTTTTCTGATTATAAAACGAATGCACTTATTATGGAAAATTTTAAAAATACAAAATGTAAATAGAAGTTAAAAATTTAAAAATACTTGAAATATCCACCTCCTAAAAATAATTTCTATTTTTTGTATATTCTATTAATTGTGTATTCCATTAATTTTGTATTGTACTTTTCAAAAACTGTTTATGTTAATAATGTTAAACACATCTATTTGTACTGATCCAAGTGGACCCAGGAGCCTTCACTTTTGTGTATGGAAGATGACAATGAAGAAAACGATGGACAGATACTATTACATAGGGAAGACTAAGTAATTTTTCTTGGTTGAATGAGCGATTTGGATCATTTAACATGACTGAAAGGTACAGAAGACCATCAGTCAAACTTCTCTATAAGAAAAATGGTTAATCTGCTTCTTTGTGCTGCCATGCTTTCATTAAAGGGGGAAAGTTCAATAATACTCCCAGCAGAATATTGTACTATATACATATTTTGCCTATTTAAAGAAGTTCTAGAAGGTAACAGATGCAGTCTGCTTTTGCTAGGCTTGACTGTCCTGTGTACAGGTAGTTACTCTCATTCTTCCGACAAATCTACATTACTAATAGACTT
Organism: Hystrix cristata; assembly: GCA_004026905.1. NCBI lineage: Eukaryota > Metazoa > Chordata > Mammalia > Rodentia > Hystricidae > Hystrix > Hystrix cristata. The sequence goes on from PVJO010011145.1 coordinate 54,883, forward strand.
CCACAACCTTCAAGTTGCTATTTCTACAAACTATAGTAGTACATATGTCATCAATAAGATATAAGAGAACAGTGAAGTAGGAGATGTTTTCTTAGTATTTTTGTACCTGAACATGTACTGACTAACTTGGAACAGTCTAAAGGGTAAATCACTAAACAAGAGAGAGGAGAATGTGTCTTTTCTCCTAGAAATCAGAGAGGGATGACTGTCTAGCACAATTTTTAATATTAAATTGTAGTCCTTGCATGTAGTGAGTTTTATGTACCCTATATGATGCATCCATGAAGTGTCCACTCGTGTGTATAGGGTATTATATTTCCAGTCTAGTCACCTTAGAAGATTGTTAAATGAAATTCCAGTGGACTTAAACTATCAGGATTGGGTGACAACTAGAAATATTTTAGGTGGGAATAGCTCTAGTGGAACTAAAGGGTCCATATGCTCCATGTTGCAGAGTGTTGAGCTGAGGTCCCTTGGCATGTAAATTGTGCAACAGTTATGATCTGACATGAGATCAAAACCTATGTGCAAGGAGACAGATGCTCACATAGATCTCCAGAGAATCTCTCTTCGAAGTCTTAGGATCTCAGCAGTCATCACCTTGGCCAGAAATTCCATCTAAATCTGACTTAAAGGATGTGGTGCAAGAAACACACTTCCTGAGACAAAGTGAGAATAGTGAGAATAGGAGTAAGGTGGCTCTTGTAGGACAAAGTCAGATCAGGCTGCTTTGCAAATGTTCTCATACATGTGATCCAATGAGATGCTTGAGTATGAGCTCCAAAATGTATAAGAAAAAACCAATTATATGCAGCTTTTCCATTTCTGACATTAGTTTTGATTAATTTTTCTGTCTGCTAAAATAGGCTAAAATTTGAAAATTGTAGGTCCACATATCCTTGAAAGTTGTTCTGTTCCCCTTATAAAACTAGAGAGCATGTGAATTTTTTGGGTCAAGATCTTTCACCCAAAAGCCTACACAATTCCTCAGGTATCTTGTGTATTTAGACAAGTTCTATTACAGAAATTTTTGGTATACATAGAAGTAGAGACAATAGCATAGGGAAGTTCATTATCTATCTTCATTAGTTAGGAGCATTTTCCAGTGTTTGTAACATGCTTTTCTTTTCCACTTCATTCCTATTCAAGTCACATTATCTCTTGTTTGGATCACTTACAGTCTCCTAATAGTCATCTTCTGGCCTACCTATTCTCCACACAAATCAGAATGGTTCATAACTATGGAAATCAGAAAAAAAGTAATTGCCTTCCCTAAAATCCCCTAATGCCTTCTGATTAAATATAAAACCCTAGGATATTTATCACAGCCTATGAGGCCTTCCTAATCTGACTCTGGTTTTCTTCTCTCATCTCTGTTGCACGACTTACCCATGGTCACTGGCCTCCTTTCTTTGTTTAAGTCCATGAAGGTAATATCAGGTTAGAGCCTTCCCACCCCTTGTTTCTTTCTTATGTGAATCTCATTCCATAACTTAGTAAGCCTGGTTTTTCTTGATATTTGGGTTTCAGTTCAGAAGCTTCCTTTTCTAGGAGGTCTGGCTAATCATCCTTCAAGTGTCGTGTACCAGGTCCTCCAGTCTCTCTCTCAAGTGCAGTAAGCTACTTCGTTTTCATTGTGGCGCTCAGCACTGTCTAAAACTACACTAGTTCTCTGTTTGTAGACTAACTCTTACTTTCAACCATGGCACCATGACAGCTAGATTACATCCCTATATTCACAGCTTTATTCTCCACCTCTGCCCAAGCAGTTCTCAGCCTCTGTGGCCCATTAGATTCATCTGTACAGCATTGACTAACACCATCTGGGCTGGGGTCCAGGCATCATTTATTTCTTCATGGCTCCTGGGTAATTCCAGTGTCTACCAAGAACTGAAAAACATCACCTTCTGAAATGAGATGAAAATGCCTAGCATATAGAAGGCACTCAATAACCTTTCATTTAAATGAATGGAGATTTCTAATTCAGAGGCCATGTACCAAAGTTTCCAAAACAGTTACTTTGAATAAAAGATAGATAATTTGTCAGGAACATACTATTCCCTCTGTTCAGGATCACTGTGCTTTTTCACTATCTATGTTTAAGTCTACAGTGGATGAGGGAGGAAGGGGGAGAGAGAGAACAAGAAACAAAGGGAGAGATAAAAAGAGAGGAAATTCCTGTTTCTTCATATCAGAATGGAGAAATATCTGGGCTAGTACTTGTTTATGGGTCTTAGTCACCTGATTAGGAAAATTCTAAACTAACTCTACTAACAGGGTTTTACCTAGTTCAACCAGCTTATTTAGACTGACATAGGATTTTGTATTGACTTTGTTGTTTGGCTCTCTGACTGAATAAATGAGATTACATAGAGATATCCTTGCAGTCTTTGCTACTGCTTTACCTATAATCTCACACCTTCCAGGATGGAATTAGTTTTTTTTATGGTCACCCCTCTTTCTTTTTTTTTTTTTTTTTTTTTTTTTTTTTGATACTGGGGATTGAACGCAGGGCCTTGTGTTTGCTAGGCAAGCGTTTTAGCCACTGACTGAATCCCCAGCCCTTGGCCACCCTTTTTTTTTTACCTGGTTTGGTTACAATTTATGAAAATATGTATGGTAAAAATTGCCATTAGGTTGGTAGAAGAGTACTTCTACTTCTAATTTAGAAGAGTACTCTGTTCTAAAAACTCAGAAGCCACAGATCAGAGTAACAAACATTTGATGTTCTAGTGTGGATAGACCTCATGCTACTGCTGTCTTTGTTACAAATATTTGCGTGTATTATGTGATTTACAAGACAAATTTTATATAATAAGTATGGTGAGTGACCATTTCAATAATATTGACAAAAGTAATAAATATATAGGGATAGACTGTATTTTTTTTTCATTTTGCACAGTAGAAAACTGAGCTTTAAAGTATTATGTCTTGCCCAAGATTCCACAGTCAGTTTTTAGTAGACTCTTTAATACAGTAGTATCATCAATTACAAAGAACGATGAGCAGGAAATAGTGATTGAGCTTTCTTCACAAGCCAATGACTGCAATATAATTTTTCCTGGTAACCTCAAAACTTCAACTGTTCAAGGCTGTCCTTCTCTCCATGCATTTTAAAATATGATGAAAATGCGACATGATGGCATTTTAATGGGAGTATTTATTTCTTTTCCAACATAATGGAAACTTTAGAAATCATGTAAATTGAGTTTATTTTCAACTAAATACAAATACTATCAAATATAAATGGAAGAATAAGAATTATAAAAGAAAATATAGTTGATTTCATGTTATAATATACCCCCTCACCTGGGATAAGCGTTGAACCCTGGGCCTCGCCCATGACAGGCAAGTGCCCTACCACTAAACTAACATCCTCAGCCCTTAATACACATTTTTATTAGCTTTTATGCAGATCATTCTTTGTCAATCTAGAAAGCACAGAGTTTTTTTTCTCATTCCAGTAATTCTGATAATTGTAATCTCCATGTTTCTTATTGTCCTACAGGCCCATTAACACTTTTAATTTTTTATTAAAGTTTACATTTAAAACTTCTGATTATTATTCTGAAATTTGAGAATAAACTTCTTAAGACTTTTGATGTAGAGTAAGAAATCTTGTTTTTTAATATTTTTGGATTATTATGGTTTCATTTTTGGAGATTAATGACACAAATAGTTAAGCAATGAAAAAGTATCAAAGAAATATGGGAATTTGTCATGAGACTCTTAAAAAAGGAAATGGGAAAGATAAAAATGAAAATATTAAATTTTTATCATAAGGAGCATAATGGACAAACTCTGAGTGCATCAATGATTATTTATTTCATAAATATATCACTCTGTGCACTTCCACAGGCTCACATCTTGCCTTTCCCAAACTGCTTTTCAAGTGCTATGAGGCTGAAATGAATGCACCATGAATCACGGGCTGAAATTCAGACCCTGGCATTATTATATAATTGAAAAGCTGTCAGAGTGAAAGTAAATTCCCTACTTGGAGGTAATTTGAGGTATCAGTTTTGGACAGAATCATCCTTTATGGAGAGGATGCAGTAGACTCGATTGAGTTCTCTGGTGATTGTCAAAGTGCATTGGAGCCCCATATCCTTAAGTAGTCAGACAAAATGAGAATGCTCTCTGTATTTAATCATTAATTGTTCCTCAGTCCTCCCTTAGGAAAGCATTCATTATAAGGTAAGAGTTGATTAGGTTGGACAGGGTTTTATGTATGAGAAAAATCAAAAGAATTCTTTTATATGGCATTTGTCATCTTCAAAAAATGTGCATATTTCAAATCATTGGCTCTTGAGCAAGACATTGCATACATATGACTGCTAGAAATGTGTTTATAACATGCCTAGAGGAAAATTCTTTGTTATGGCTTTGGTGAACACTCATTAATTTTATAACAGAAGAGGGGAGTTGATAGCAATTTTGCACCTATCTGCAGATGTATGAAATGTTTAGTCATTTTAAGGTAACAAATTCTCACATGTCAACATTTCACTGAATTTAACCAAACTGCTCAGCTTCTGTAAGGAAAATATAATGTTTAATAATCATAGGTATCAAAATTCTCCCTTAGTTAATGAAGTTGATTTGAAAATATAAGTAAGTAAATAAGCTGTCTTATTATTTTTAAGTATTCCAGAGAGACATATGGAGGCTAAAATAATGAACACTCCCCTATTCACTACTGAAGTAGAATTCTTAAAATTTAGTTTATATACTGCTCTTTGATTTTTTATATTTTCTCCATGTCATTTCCTTAAGAAGGTTTTGATAAAAGCATGCACAAAAGAACCCTCAGTAATTGCATCTGAGCAGCCATGGCAGATGGACAGACAGAAGAACGTCAGCGTGGTTCTTGGCATCCGCACTCCCAGCCTGCCTATCCTAATCAGCCACAGGCCAGCTTTCTGCTGCAGGTCTAAAGCAGTATCCAACACTGCTCACGAAGATCACTCTGGCACCTGCCCTCTTAGCCAGCAGGTTTCCCCTTACAACGCATTGGCCTCACTTCTTTTGGAATTAGTCTCTTGAAACAGCCAAGCTGATTGCAACCTTCCTGTTTTTACTTCCTTTTCTGATTGTCCTTGCCTAAAGGGTGGTTTTTAAAGTGAGAGACAAAGTGACCCAAAAGTGGAAGAAAATCTTATCACTTTTCTTTGATTTTATACTTTATCTTGTATTTTGGAAATCTGTACTTTTAATGCTTTTTATAAGGTAGTTGTGTTCATCTTTGCATAAATATACATTGGCTGGAGGATTCATTGTAATAGAGGTGCACAACACATGAATTAGTGACTAGTGGCTTCAAGAACAAAATTTAAGCTCTTTCATAATCTGACTCCAACATTTTCCCCTGTGCCCCAACTCCTGTACTCTGATCTTTTATTTGTGATACTGGGGATTGAACCCAAGGCCTTCATGCTGGGCTGCATCCCCAGCCATTTTTTATTTATTTATTTATTTTTATTTTGAGACAAGGTCTTGCTAAGTCACTTAAGTTGCCCAAGCTGGACTTGACCTTGAGAACATCTTGCCTCAACCTCCCAGAGTTCTGGTATTACTAGCTCTGGTGAGCTGGTATCACCACACTCAGCTGACTACTCAGAATGTTTAAGCTTTGTCTGGACTTCGTTAGCACAGGTTCTGGCTTGTAGAAAAGTCCTTCTCTCCCTCTTGATTGGAAAATCCTTCAGGTGCATGAACTAAAACTGAGGGCTCCATGGTATGAAGCATGATTTTTGTAGTCAGCATATCCTCTAAATTCCCATGTAGAGCTCTGTTCAGACATTTTGAAAGCATTTAGAACAATACAGTATAATTTAACAGTTCAGGCATATGTCTTCCCCCATGATGTATATGAATTATGGAAGGTGAAACCCATTTCTTATTATTGTTTGCGTGTGCAGCACCTCACACACCCACTGCTGCTTTGAGGTATAATCAAAATAGACAACAAATGTTTCAATAAAAAATTATTAGAGTAAAAGACACACTAACATTAATCCCCCTCAAAACACTCCCTCTCATTTTGAACATACTTATCATTCTTGCCACTTTCTGAAACAGGTATGGAAGTTTTTTTTCATGAGTGTTTTTATGAGGTGTGTAAAAAAACATGGTGACTGCTGCTGCTGAGTGCCATCTAGTGAAAAGGCAGGCTCAAAAAAAAGAAACATTA
>PVJO010011146.1:0-61062 GCA_004026905.1 Hystrix cristata
TATCCCCCTTTTCCCTATCTAGTTCTCTCTTTTGAATACTATCTCTTTTTTTTTAAACAAAATATCTATTCTACCCCTTTGTCCTTATTTACACTTATGGTTTCTCATATCAGAGAAACAATTTGATGTATACTAATAAGTGTCTGATTTATTTCACTTAATAGTATGTTCTCCAGGAACATCTATTTATATACAAATGACTCTAGTTTATCCTTTTTTATGGTGGTGTAGTACTCCATTGTGTAGAAAAACCACATCTTTTTTAGCCATTCATCAGTTGTTGGGCATTTAGGTTGTTTCCAAGACTTAGCTATTACAAATTGTGCTGCTATGAACATGGTTGTTCAACATCATTGGTCATTCGAGAGATGCAGATCAAAACAACACTAAGATACCATCTCACTCCAGAAAGAATAACTATTATCAAGAAATCAACCAATAACAAGTGCTGGCGGGGCTGCGGGGAAAAAGGAACCCTCCTGCACTGTTGGTGGGAATGTAGACTGGTCCAACCACTGAGAAAAGGTATTTTTAAAATGGGCCTCACCGTATGGAAAAATGATCCATGTGAATACAAACATTTAATAGTTGTAGCGAGTTGAGTTATATCTGATGCTTGGATCAATTTTTTAAATGGAAGGTGAGAGTTGCATGAGCCTGTTAAAGATTTTTCCCATAAGTGGGGGATATTGACATTCTACATGCATGTTCATATGCACACACATAACACACATGCTTCTCTTCCCTTTCTTCTCCTCATCTTTTTTTTTTTTTTTTGAGATAGAGTGTCGGTCTTGATATGTAGTTCAGACTGACCTCAAACTTGTGGTGATCCTCCTACATCCTGAGTGCTGTAATTACAGGTGTGTGCCAACATGCCTGGTTCTTCCCCTCCTAATCTATGTGACATCAATTTTTCTTTTTGGTGTTCTTTGAAACAGGGTCTTGCTTGGTCTTGAACTCACTATGCAGCCCAGGCAGGCCTACCTCAGCCTCCCAAGTGCTGGAATTACAAGTGTGTGCTACCACAGCCAGTGATTTTCCCTCCCTACTAGGGACTGAAACCATGGCCTTCACACTGAGCTGGAGCCGTGGTTGTCTATTTTTCATTTTGAAACAGGGTCGTGCTAAGCTGCTAAATTGCCGAGACCGGGCTCAAACTTGTAATCCTCCTGCCTCAGACTCCTAGAGTCTGGGGTTACAAGTGTTCCCTACCGTGATAGGCTCTGTGTTCCTTTTTATTCCACCGTGATTTGCAGTCTGTTCTATCCTCTTACCTCTGCAATAACGGAGAGTATTTTTCTTGCTCCATGTTTGTTTCTGGGTCCCTATTTTCTTTCTGTCATGGTGAAATCATCTCTCAAGAGTGTAGTGATTCATTGTCGTATGTTTACAAGTATATTTGAGCAAAGTGTTGTAAAGCAGATTGGACAGTGTGTGTGTGTGTGTGTGTGTGTGTGTGTGTGTGTGTGTGTGTTGGGGAACTCCAGGGAGCTCTGCTGGCTAGAGAGAGTCCCTGATTTGCCAGTGTTACTGTGAGTTTCTGAGGCTACTGAGTCGCTCCCTAGCTGAATCCTCCCATCTTCTGCCTAAGGGAAGGTAGACTGGGAGTTTCATTATTGAGAAGGGAGACTTTCTAATCCCTCTATTTTTAGTAAAGTTCCTCACTCCTGTCTCCCACAAAGCCTGCTGTCCTGAGGGCTGGAGTTGCAGAGCTGGAATTTCTTCAAGAGATAAACCCTAGTGGTGGTAGGAGAGGAGAAGTCTCTTCCTATTCAGAGGAGGGGAGGAGATCCTTACGCAAACTTTTGGCCATCCCTACTGTTCTCAGTCTCATTAATTAAAGAAATCCTGCTCTTCCCACGTGTATCTCTAATCGGTGGTGTATCTTTCTTCCATCTGTTAGGGCCCCACAACTTCAGGGGACTGATGTCTGAGTTTCCAGTGTCTTTGGTCTGCTGATTGCCCCCTTGTTTTGGTCATCTATTGCTGACTAATCTGTTATTCCAAAACATAATGGTCTAAAACAACAACATTTAGCAGGGCACAGCGCTACAAGCCTGTAATCCCAGTACTCTGGAAAGCTGAGGCATGAGGATCACAGGTTCGAGCCCACCCTGGGCAGTTTAGCAACCTAGCAAGACCTGTTTCTCGTGAGCTGCAAATCAAGGCGTTGGCAGTAGCTGAAGGTATCTTAAAGATAAGTGGAGGAAGATGACTTCCAAGGCCGCATTTGCTGGCAAGATCCAAGTTCCTTGTTAGCTGTTGGCCAGAGGCCACCCTTGGCTCTTTTACCACTCGAGGGTATACCTACTACAGGGCAGCTCACAACACTGTATCTTTATCACAGTAAGCAGGCAAAAAGAGCCACCGAGAGAGAAAGAGAAAATGAGCAAAATGTAAGTTTTGGCCTTATGCAACCTCTCTCGAGTGACATCCCAGTGCTTTGTCGTATTCTATTGTGAGAAGCACATTAGCAGGTCTAGGCCACGCTCAAGGGCAGGGGGCTGCCTCAGAAGCGAGTCCCACAAGGCAGGGTCTGGGGTCATCTGGGAGCAGCGTGTCTCCCTGTGATGTGGAGCTGGGCTTTTCAGCTCTGTTGTGCTCTGGATTCACCTGGAGCCTTGTTAAAATGCAGATTCTGATCAGGATGGGGCCTGAGACCTGCGTCCTTACTGGCTCCCAGATGCTGTACCTGTGGCCACACATTTAGTAGCCAGGTAGTAGAAGAGTAGACTGCCTGTTGGCCTGCTCTGAAGAAATTACATTTGGCTTCTCTTCTAAGACTGAGAAGACGTCTAGTACTTAAAAGACCAATATCAGACCATAATATATTACTCAAAAATTAAAAGCCTTTGGATTTCCAAATGCTTACCTTTGATGTCTTAAACACGGTATTTGATGTACGAATAATCAGTATGGCTAAGGCATAGGCCTGAGGAATCTCTTACCCAATTTTCTTTTATAGAATTGTATCATGGCCTATAAGTCCAGCTATTTGGGAGGTTGAGGCAGGAGGATCACAAGTTTGGGGCCAACGTGGGAAACTTCGTGAGACCATGTATCAAATAAGCAAACAAATAAAGAAACAAAAGCAAAGAAAAAAAAAACGGGGCTGAGGCTATAGCTCAGTGATAAGGCACCCCCATGTTCAATCTCCAGTGCAACAAAAAACAAACACAATATCAAAAACCAAAAACCTGCGTCATGAAAGGGAAGAAGAGCTTTTATATGAATTTAGAAGTCAAGAGATGGTCCTGGATATTGATTATGATTTAAATGATAAATTAAAATGATATATTTTTACCACTGTTGAAAGGATTTGCTTTTCACGCATAGCCAGAAAGAAGGGTGTAAACTTTGGAAACAAATTCATCTCCTAGAATGCAGATAAACAAAACTAGAGATAGAGAATTAGTAAAGGCTTATTGGTAATGAGCATAAAAGAAGAGTTTATCATAAAAATAGCAGGTGTCTTCTAGACTCTACGGGCAGAAATTCATCCAGGCCTGTGAGGAACTGGAAGCAGCAGCCAGGAAATGCACTTTCTGTCTGCACATTCCAATCCTTCATGTTCCAGGGCAGAGGTGTGGTGTGGAAATCTGGGGGCAGGCAGCCACTAAATTTACACTTAGTCACCTTGACTTACACCCCTGGATGTGGAGCTGATCAGTTATCTGGTTCTCCAGACTGATCAACCTACTGGTTTGCTAGCGGTTGTTCTCAAACTGAGCTCATCAGAATAGCCTGGATGATGTGTTCAAATACAGATTGCTGGCCCTGCTCCTAGAGTGTCTGATTCGTTAGGTCTCAGGTGGAGCTCGAAAATCGAATTTCTATCAAGTTCCCAGATACTGCACCCCTGTTGGTTCTGCTGGATGCACAGACCACACTGCAGAACCTTTGGTCTGGGCGGGAGGATGTGCTGAAGAATTGCCTAGCTGAGGAGAGTTGCGACAAGCCCAAATTGAAGAGGAGGAGGGTACTGCTGAAAAGGGACTCACATGGGTCTCTAAGGGACCTCTGAGTGTTGGTGGTAATTGGGGATAAAACACTCAGGGGAGTTGTCAGTTAATGAAGACAGACTAGGACAGACTCTACTGCTGAGGAGTCTCAAGTAGAGAAGTTTCTAAAATAGTAATAAATAAGACGATTAAATGGGAAAATTGGTGAGTGTCAGCAGTGTGTGTTGTTCTTTAGCTAGACTGCATGCTCTGCTGTTAGAGCCGGCTTTGTGCTTGATGTTTTGATTTTGTCCCCCTCCTCCGACAAAGTATTGAAGAATTTTTTTTTCAAATTATGACAGAGTAGTGAAAATGATCAGTCATTCCTTGTAGGATGCTTATTGAACTGTTATGCAGTTCTTTCATTTCCTTTCTTATTTTTTCCAATTTCTGTTCAGTATTTTTCCTCCAGTACTAAGGATTGAATCCAGGGCCTTCACATTGAGCTACTTCCCCAGTTCTTTTTATTTTTTATTTTGAGAGAGGGTCTCACTAAGTTGCTAAATTGCCCAAGCTGGGCTCCAATTGTGACCATCTTGTCTCCCAGAGTGCTGGAATTACAGGTGTGCACCACCATGGCTGGCAGTAGTATGCTATATTTCATTTTGTTTTTTGAGATAGGGTCCTTGCTATGTAGTCCAGGCTGGCCTTGAATCCACTATGTAGCCCAGCTGGGCCTTAAATTCACAATCCTCCTGCCTCAGCTTCTCAAGTGCTGAGATTACAGGCTACACACATGCGTACTGTTGCCTAGCTAGTATATTACTGGATTAATGGAACACTTAAAACATTCAACTAGACTTTCCAAATGGCATTAGGTATTTTTTTAAAATTCTGTTTAAGGGGTTGGAGTTTTAGCTTGGCAGTACAGTGCTTGCCTAGCAAGCCTAAGGCCCTGAGTTCAATCTCCAGCACCCACCTCCCAAATAAAAACCTCTATTTAATGAGGCACATTGGCCAGATGGTTTCTGTTGTGGATTGTAGGATTTTTAAAGCAATGCTGTACAGACTGCACTTGTTATGTGTGGACCTAACTTCTTTTCCTACTAGTTTCTTTTCTCAATGAGCAGTCCTATTCCAAAGCATATTACTGAGATTGGACAATAGAGGACTTAGGATAGACAAAAGACTCGGTCTATATCGGAAATGTCATTCTACTGACCTTCAGTTCCACAGAAAAATGAACTCCTCAAGAATAGAATGTCAGGACTGGGGGTGTGGCTCAGTGGTAGAATACTTGCCTGGGCTGCGTGAGGGTGTGGGTTTGATTGCCAGTGCTGAGAAAAAATCAAATGGAACCATTTTGTGGAGCGGGGAGTAGAGGCCTTCCTGGGTTCTCTTTCCTACCTGCTTGCACACCTTTCTCTGCAGTGCTCTTTCTCCTGACCTTAACACTCAGGGAAATGCTGCCAGGAGGTGAAAATGCTCACCTTGATAAGGGCAACCTCTTTTTAAAGCTTTAACATTGCAACGTGTCCTCAAGTCCAGATGGACTGTGTGTGTGTGATTCTTATACACTGTCTTCAATTTGAACAATAATAGCTGCCACAATATATTCTGTCTCAAATGCTATTCGAAATACAACCTTTACCTACCTTTTATAGTAAAAAAAAAAGTAAGATCTATGTCCCCTACCTGGCTGTGATTGTGGCTTCCTTGTAAGTAGGAATACAAACCAACACCGCCTACTTTGTACTTCTGAGGCCTGTTGGGCAAAGATGATGCAACTTTGCCTGGCTCATGGAATGCTTGCACAGAGCCCTGCACTGCTCTCATAGCAGTTTGATTGCTCTGAGGCCACCATACAGAGAGGATGCCCACCACAGCGCCCTGGGCAGCCTGCCTGCAGAAGTTGATGCCACTGCTGCTCCAGCTCCACTTGCTGTCTGATTGCCAGGAGATCCTGAGCCAGAAATGCCCAGCCAGGAGCTCCCCGATTCCTGACCCACAGAAATCATCAGAGGTAATGAAATAACTACCTCGTGCATGCTAGAGAAGGCTGCACCACTGACCACTGAGCTATGTCCCCAACCCCAGCTGCTGTTATTTTAGACCACTGAGTTATGGGATGATTTGTTGTACTGCAGTATTTCCTAAAGTAGGTGAGAGTGAGTAAAGTGACTGTATCAATGAGGTTTCTTTAGTTACAAATAAGAGAAGCTGACTCTGGCTAACATATGAAACAAATGCTCAAATTAAGAAATGAGGAGGGTAGTGGATATGGCTAAGTGGTAGAATGCTTGCCTAGCATGTGTAAGTCCCTGGATTTTATTCTCAGTTCAGCACCAGAAAAAAAAATGACCAAAATCATTATAGGAAAATAGAATGATAGAGATCAAGATAAAGATCAGAAACTACCCAGCACTTGGAAGGCTGAGGCAGGAGGATCACTGGAAGTTCTAGGCATCAGGCTACATAGTACATTCAAGGCCATCCTGGACTACACAGCAAAACCTAGTCTAAAAATAAAAAAATCAGAAACTAGTGAAATTTAATGAATCAATAAAGTAAAATTTGAGGTCTTTGAGAAAGGTAACAAAGCAGACACATCTCTACTAAGAGATGACCAAGAAAAAAAAAGCACAAATAAAATTTATAATGAGGGGCTGGGGATTTAGCTCAGTGATTAGAGTGCTTGCCTTGCAAGCACAAGGCCCTGAGTTCAATCCCCGGCACCACAAAAAAAAAAAAAAAAAAAAAAAGGAAAAAAATTTATAATGAAAAACTAGTTGGATATAGAGACCCACAGCTGTAATCCCAGCTTCATAGGAGGCTGAGGCAGGAGAATCTCAAGTTTGAGGCCACCCTGGGAAATTTAGTAAGACTCTGTCTCAAAATAAAACATAAGAAGGGCTAGGGATGTAGCACAGTAGTATAGTACCCCTAGGTTTGCTCCCCAGTACCAGAAAAACAAAACAAACTATAGAATTGGTAGAGATTAAAGAGATAGGGTGTATAAAAAACTTTATTCCAATAAATTTGAGAATATATATATTACAGACAAACTTCTAGAATAATAATTATCGAAGCAATTTAGGAAGAGTAAGGAAGCCTCTAAGTACTTACAATGACCAATATGGTTGCCACTAGTTCCACGTGGTCATTAGCACTTGAAACAGGGCTAGTACAACTGAGGGACAAATCTTTACATTTTATTTAATTTTAAGCAATGTAAAATTAAATTTAAAAACAAGAACCTTGGGAAATATTTTCCCATTAAACACAACTGTTTCAGTGGAATTATTTGACTTTAAACACTGCATCTCATAAGCTATGATTACTTGCCCTGCCGTGTATGTTGGATGGGTCCATCGTTTCCAGTATTGCCTAAAACACATCACAGATCTTGCTGGTGTTAGGGGACTGATTCACACCGAATGATTTTTTTTTTTCTTTGCATAGATGTAATATTGAAATGTAGTTTGTTTATTTCATGAAGGTAGGAGATGACATGATCTATATAGTAATACCTGGGTAAATCATAATTGGTAATTAAGTTGAAATGTTTAATATTTAGTTATGATATAATCAGTCTTTCTAGTTAAAAAATAAGTAGAAGCCAGGCGCGGTGGTGCTCACTTGTAATCCCAGCACTCTGGGGAGCTGGAGACAGGATGATAGATAGGACAAACCTAGTCCAGGCAATTTAGTGACTTAGCAAACCTTTTCTAAAAAAGGGCTGGGAATGTAGCTTGGTGCAAATGCAGTAGCAAAAAAAAGAAAAAAACAGGAAAGGTTTTCTTTCATTTATAACAGATAAGATACATATAACTCTCAACAAAAAGCATTTTAGGGTCTTCACTAATTTTAAAAGAGTATGGAAGAGTTCTGAAGTCCAAATGTCAAGATGAACTGCTGACCTAGGACCAAGCAAAGGCACCATTTAAGTGAATGTTGTGGCATTACCAACCAGCACGATTCATCTGAATATTTAAAAATGAGGAATTTTAAAATGCGCATTGGTTTCACCTTCAAGGAAATTTCACTTTTCATTTACTTTTCTTTGTCCCTAATATTCTTCCCTGCACTGCCCTACTTGGCCTATTTGACTGGAGTTAGGAGTTAGAAGACTTTAATGTTTAGGCTTTTCTCTCCTTTATCCACATACCCATTGATGTGCCCTTTGTTGAGTTTCACAGCGCTCTGTTAGTTGAATACAAGGGCCAACAGAGGCTTTAATTAAATTCCTTTTTTTTTTTTTTTTTGAGGCAGGATCTCACTGTATAGTTTAGGCTGATCTTGAACTCTACGCAGCCCAGGTGGCCTCAGACTCTCAGTGATCCTCCTTGGCTTAGCTTCCTGAGGGCTGAGATTACAGGTGTGCACACTGAACATCACCCCGCTTTTTTTTTTTTTTTTTTAAAGAAGCTTTACTATGTTGCCCTGGCTGGCCTTGAACTCCTGGGCTCAAGCAATCCTCTTGCCTCCGCCTCCTGAGTAGCTAGGCCTACAAGTGTGTGGGACCATACCTGGCTGTGATGAGCATTTTTAAACAGATAACTTTTGAAGACTCAATCACTTCAATCAGCAGTTATTTTGGTCAGAGGAATGAAGAAGTTGGGATAGAAATCCACGAGCCGTCTGAGTATCTGAACAGACTGAGCCATAAGCCCCACAGAGTTAATAAATGAGGTGCCTTGGAATGGCAGCAGCAGCAGGCAATCTCCTCCACAACTGAAGCATTCTGGGGCCTGTCCGACCTGGATGCCCCCTCACCACCCCTCTGATACTGAGGTGCCCACAGTCTTCAGTGGCCCCAGGGTGACTGCAGTTAACCTGGCTTATGGTTCTCTGTCCTGGAAGGAGGCAATCTTTAAAAACCCTGAGGCTGATAGACACAGATTTTATTTTATAGTCATTATCTTTGCAACTCCCTCCCCACATCGTGCATTTTCAGTTCACAGCAAACTTGAAAAGGAAGTAAAGAGAGGTCCCATATATCTTCTGTCTGCACAAACACACGATTTCTCCACTATCAACATCCTGTCCCGGTGCGTTTCTTACCATCTATGAACCTACACCGACACATCATTGTCACCCAGTGACTGTAGGTAGCCATGGTTAACATTAGGGTTCATTTCTTGGGGTTTCCATTCTATGGGTTGGTTTTTTTGGGGGGGAGGTGCTGGGGATCCAACTCAGGGCCTTGCACTCACTAGGCAAGCACTTTACCACTGAGCTAAATCCCCAACTCCCACATTCTATAGGTTTTGACATACATATTGGCCTTACACTATTTTACAGTTTTCCCGTACACCACAACTCCTCTGTGCTCTGGGGGTATCCCTCCCTCTGTTCCAACACCTAGCAACCATTGGGCTTTTTCTGTCACCAGTTTTCACTTTCTAGAATGTCACACTAGATATCACACAGTATGTAGCCTTTTCAGAGTGGTATACACTTTTGTGAGTTTTCTGCCTTCTAGATCATATTAACCTCATTTTACCCGTGCAGAATTAGATGGTGGTTGATACGTAAAATGAAGAACCAAACTACGAAGGGTAGCCTGGGAAACTCTTGCATCAGCACCACCTGAGGGTGACACCTTAGAGAACTGTATTAGAGGGAGTTAGGATGGCAGGAGAGTCTGCGAAAGAGCCGCTAGGACTGGAGTTTGGGTAGGGTTAGAATTAACTGGACCACTGATGTTTTCAAAGAGTAACAGGAAGCCATTGGAGGGTGTTAAGCCGAGTAATCAGATGTCATTTACACTTTTAAAAATACTCCAACTGCTGGGGAGAAGACTGCGGGTGCACACCAGAAGCAGCTTTCCGGTTAGGGAACTACTGCAGTAGTTTAGGTGGTTTGCTTGAGGCAGTTACAGCAATGCCTTGGGGGAGAAGGAAAGACACTGGAGACATTTTGAAGGTATAATAGCTCAGAATTGTCACTGATTGAACCGGGTATCGAAGGCAATGAGAATGTTAGAAACCCAATTTTGCTGGCTTCAGGAACGGTTGGATTTACCAAAATAGTAAACACGGATACGGTGAAAGCACTTGTGAATGTGTACGTGGGTGAGGGAAAGTGTTGCACATGTAAATGTATCTTTCATGAGACATGGTCCTCATCCATTCTATACTGCGAATTTTCAAAAAGCAAACTGGAATGAATTTTACAGTGAATACCCATGTATGCGTCACCTAATTTTTACATTTCAGCATCCATCTATCCATCCCTCTATCAGCCCATCGTATTTTGTAGTGCATTTAAATCACTCTACCTCAATGTACAGTGTACTTCGTTCTGAATTCGTCTGAACATACATCTAATGTTTCCATTTCTTTGGTTATGACATTGATATACAAGGTGAAACGCACACAAATGCGCATTTAGTTCTGACACACGCATACACCCATCTACACTTTAAATTGTGATGCAACAGGGCATAATCAAACAGGAGGCTGAATACGTAGAAATTTGAAAATCAAGAGGAGAGGTCTCCACTTGCATTGTAAATTTGGGAATTATCAAAGCATAGGTTTAAATTATGCCATTAGCTGAAAACACCCAGGTGCGTAGCAGGAATAGGAATGGGCTGAGTGCCCAGAGCACGGCGTTCAGCGGGGACACGGGGAGGTCAAGGGTTGGGCGAGCCTGAGCTGGCGGGCGCCGCGGGCGGTCCCTGAATGCGCCGGGTGAGCTGAGAGTCACCAGGCGGCGGGGACGGGGCGGGGGCTGCGGGCTCCGGGCCTGAAGGTCAGCCAGGAGGCGGGGCGAGAGGGTGAGCGGGAGGGAGCGGCGGGAACGCGGCGAGGCGCCAGGGGGAGTGCAGGGCAGTGAGGAGGCGGGCCGGCGCGGGAGGAGGGCGCCTCGGAGGGGCCGGAGCCGAACGGCGGGAGGGCGGAGTCGCCGCAGCGGCCGGCGCGGCGCGGCGCGGGGCGGGCGGAGGGAGGGGGTGTGTGCGCGGGTCACATGGTCGCGCTGCCCTCCCCGTCAGCCGCCTTCGCCGCCGCGGTGCGCTGGCTGCAGGAAGCCGCCGCGCTGCCGCTTTTGTTGTCAGGGACCCCGCGAGGAGCGCCGCGCGCCAACCGCCGCCGCCCTCTCCCTGCAGCCCGCGCCCGGCTGCAGGGTCAGGGTCCCGCCCGCCCCGCCCATGAGGGCGCCCTGCGACCTCCGCCGCCTTCGGCCCGGGGCGGCGCGGCGCTGAGGCGGGCGGCGGGCGGCCTCGGCCCCGTCCCGGAGGGCGCCATGGAGGTGAATGCGGGTAAGAGTTGGGCTGTGGCGGATGGCGCAGCCCGTGGGGACGTCTCGGGGGCGGCGGCCGGGGTGTCCGCGGGTTGGGCGGGGTGGGCTGCTGCGCGCGGCGCGTCCGTCCCGGGCTCGGCTCCTGGCGACCCCCGGGCCGCCCCGCGTCCGCCCTCACGGCTCCCCGCAACGCTGCAGCGCGGCCCGGCGGCGCCCGGCCCGGCCCCCCCCTCACATGGCCCGGCCGCGCGAGCCACGTGCGCGCTGTGTTTACGTTCGGCGGCGCGCGGACGCCGGTTGGCTGGGCGGGCGCGTGACGCGGCATTACATAATGGGTGCTGAGGCGGCGGCGGCGGGCGGGGACACGTGAGGCCGCTCGGCTCTGTGACCCACATTCCCCGGGGCCGCAGGGACACGTGGGGGCGGGCACGCGCGCGCGTGCGCGCGTCGGCGGGGAGCGCCGCAGCCTCCCGGGAGGCCCCGCCCAGTCGGAACCCTCCGGGCTGTGACGTGGACGCGATTCCCGCCTCCCCCGCGGGGTTGCACACTGCGGAGGAGGCTGCGCTTGCGCGCCCGCGGAGCCCCGCGGCAGGGCGGCCCCAGGCGCACTCCGGCGCCGCAGTGCGCGGGCCACCACCTCCGGCCCGGGAGGTGACCCGACGCGGGGAGCCCGGGCCGGACGGGCGCCCGTAGATCCTGGAGGGAAGCGTGGGGCCTCCCGGACCGGAGCCCTGGGAGGAGGGCTGACTTCGGAGCGGGCCCCCCCCCCCGGGAGTTCCCTCTGGGACGACCTTGTGCACTGACCCTTCGGGCTGGGGATTTTACTGTAAACAGGTCACACTGTAACTATGGTCAGGATGACTCAGGTGATCATAGGTGACTCCCAGACTTTATTTAAAATAGTAAGTCTTCATTTAAATTAAAAAAAAAAAACCCTGTGAGTCTGTAACCTTTCCTAAACCTGATAGATTTCCAAAATCCTTGTTACATTTCCTGTTACACTGCCTCGGAATGATACCGCACTCCTTGTCGCCTTTGATCTGCTCCAGACAAATGATGGCCCGTAAACCCGAAGCAAATGAGATTACACAAGCAGCCAGTTTTGTTTCTGCCGGGTTCTGTGCGCCTCTAAAAGTCATGCCTTGGTAACGGTGAAAATAAAGTCGTTTTCTTACTGTGTTTTGCTTACTGGTGGGTGTACTTAGCCCTTGAGGGTATTTAAAAATATTGCAAACTATCATGGAAGCAGGCTTTTTACATGATAGAAATTTAGAAGTTACTAGGTTTAGCCCTTTTGTAACAGCCTTTATCATGAATTCTATAGGCTTTGCAACCCCATCAGGTGGGCTGGCTGATGGGTAGATTTTCTTTCATTTGAGCCTTCCTGGAACATGATTGATTTTTGTCCTTCAGACAGGGTCTCCGTATTTGGTTCAGGCTGGCCTTGAACTCACTAGCCCAAGCTGGGTGCTGGGTTTACAGGTGTGGCCACCACAGGCTATGATCCTTGATTTTTAACTGTTGGGGTTACAAATTATACAAGTTCATCTGGTGACTGATGACAACTTCTCCCCTATCCTGTTTCTTCTCTTACAATTCTCATCTTTTGGTGCAGGCTCAGTCTTACTTTATTCTGGCCTTGGGGATGTAGTGCCCAGAGCTGAACAGGCTCCTGTAGAAGTGATTGGACATTTACAAAGTTGAAGTTGCCCTCTTTGCTTTGGACCGTCTGCAAAAGAGCTCTGTGGCAGGCTTAGTGCATTTTTTTTTCTTTCCTCCCTCCCTCCCTTCTCCTCCTCCTCTCTTTCTTGTGCTGTCTTCCTCTCTCTCTCTCTCTCTCTTTCTTTTGGCCTCTTGCTTTGCTGACTCACAGTAACCTTGTGATCAACTAGGACTTCTTCAGGTGAACTACTTTGAAACTACATTTCATTCATTGTACGTATAATTGCTTGACCTGAAGTGTAGGAATTTGCAGTTAACATTAAAATTTTAACTTGTTTGGCCTCAAGCTCAAAGCTGTGATAAGTTGTTACTTGATACATAAACAATTTCTACCATGTGTCAGTGGGAGCTTTTTTAAGAATTGCCTTTCACCTCCCTGGTTATAAACTTTGACCAGGGTGGACCAAGTTCAGTGCTCTGTGGCACACCAGGGGCCTTCCCTGAATCTAGGTCAGTATCAGTTGACACAGTCCACCGTTGAGTATTTCATCTTATTGTTCTATAATTCATGACACTGTTTCTGTGCTCTCCATGACAAACTTGGATGTGAAACAGTTAAGTGTAGGAGAAATAGTACATTTTTGGCACAAGGATTTTGAGTATACTAAATTTTCTAAAACACTGTGCTCGCTTCGGCAGCACATATACTAAATTTTATAAAAAATTACTCATTGTGCATACTTCATGACTGTGCCTGTGATTTTACAGTTTAGGAATATATTCGTCCACAGTCTATTCTTAGGTTTACAAATAATGTATTCTGTGTTTTTCCAAACTTGGGGGGAAAATCAGAGGGATATAAGGGTGAAGTTTTTTACTTGGAGGGATAGCAAAATGATAGAAAAAATCAGAAAAGAGATACTGAGTTGCTTAATGTAGTTAGTGGGACTAAAGGATTCAGAAGGTAATGTAGAAATAACCTATGGAGAAGACCACGGGGTCCTTTTGAATGAAAGAAATGAAAGAAATAATAATGGGCGTTAGTGTTGAGTGAGTCTGATTGAACTCTTCTAGTATTAACTATGGGCAAGTAACAATCAGCAGTTATCTATTGAGCCCTTACTCTGTGTCAGGCCCATTACAGGTGTTCCTTCACATTAATTCTATGAAGAACCAGGTGTAGTGGCATACATTTGTAATCTCAGCACTCAGGAGGCTGAGGCAGGAGGATGACTGAGAGTTCAAGGCCAGCCTGGGCTACCTAGTGAGACCTTGTCTCAAAATAGAACAAAACAAAAATTCTGTGAAGGTACTGCTGACACCATCTTAAAAGATGACGGGCTAAGCAAATTGGATTTAAGTAATTTACCCAGCAAGCTCTAGATCTAGAGCAAGATTTGAATCCACAAACTCCATTTGGGGAGCTCAGAGTGTTAAGTTTTATGCTGTACAAAATGTTAGCCTACATACCATTTGAAAGTGCGTGCACACTTGATGGTCCTGTTTTTTGGGAGTTGAAGGGGATATCTGTGGATCTATTTGGTTGCAGTGTTCTAAGGGTCATCGCTGGTGGGAAGGAACTTGATACCTCCAGAGCCAATTTCAGCATTTCTCTCTTTAAACCTTGTTGCTAGTTAAGCTGGCTCCCCCCACGCCCACCAAGTTACACCTTTGCCTACTTATGTGGAGATGAAAGTACTGTTTGTTTTACAGAGTAAGACCAAGTCATTTTTTGTCATTGCACTTAAAAATACGATCTTGCATGATACATTATTTACTCATTTGTATGTTCTTTTAAGTCCCTACTTTGGTTTTGTCACCTTCAGCATTTGTGTCTCTTAATCTCTGCCCTTTCTTGTGCTTTTATGTGATCCTTGGCATTTCAGTCATTTGTATGACAGCTTGCTCACATTAGTCTTTTCCCAAGAAGGTGTATAAAGGTTTTTAGGGAAGGGATGATGTTGTTCTCCAGACCCCTGATGCCTGGGACACAATTGGAAGTTTAGTGTCAGGTAGGTCTTTTTGTCTTGTGAGGCAAAATTGTTCATAACTCCCTTTTTTTCTAATTGTCCAGGCTGTGTTCAAACTTGTGATCCTCCTGCTTCAGCCTCCTAGAGTGCTGCATAACCCTTTTCTGGGGGTGGGTGCTGGGCGTTGAACTCAAGGCATTGTGCTTGCTAGGCAAGCACTCTCTACCACTGAGCTAAATCCCCAACTGCTGCGTAACCACTTTTAAGGTGAGAAAACCAAAATATTTTGCTGGTAAAAATGTTTTAAGCCACAAAATGCGAAATAAAGTCACGACTTGATGTTAAGCATTGTTTTCAGGAGAGTGTGCCAGCCTGGATAAAGGGGTAAGAAAACCACAGTGTGTGCAGGAACAGTGGTTCCCACAGTATGAAGTGAATATTGACTTCTGACTTGACTGAAGTTGACCACTGGGTAAACCCTAGCCTGGGAACCTGGCCAAGCTCCAGGGTCCCTTTCAGCTAAAAATAGAGAAGACTGCCTTTAGCTAATTTTAGTTCAAGGCCTCCAAGAAGTACATTTTGCCTGTTTTTCGAGGTGAGGTGTTGAGACTTGCTGATTTGAGGTTTACCTTTCTTGCTTTATCATCAGAAACTATAGCTGGGCATATTGGCAAATGCCTGTAATCCCATCACTTGGGAGACAGAGGCCAGGAGTATTGCTGCGAGTTCAAGGCCAGCCTAAACTACATAGTGGGACCCTGTCTCCAAAAACAAAACAGAACACCGTAAAACAACAACAGAAAACAAAAAGCCCAAAAACCAAAACAAAGACTTTGCAAGAAGCATTTCAGTAATCTCTTTTATTTAAAAAAAAATTTTTTTTTTTTTTTTTTTTGTGCTGGGGATCAAACTCAGGGCCTTGTGCTTGGTAGGCAAGGACTCTTTTTTGGTTTTTCGAGACAAGATCTTACTGTGTAGTTCAGACTGGCCTTGAACTCATTATGTAGCCTAGAGTGGCCTCAAACTCTGGGTGGTCCTTCTGCCTCAGCCTCCCAAGTGCTGGGATTATAAGTAATCTCTTTTATGAATTACGGGGATTTTATTTCAGTGTTTTATAACTGTGGAAGATATGCCCATTTTGTGGATGGTGACTCAAGTTGAGAGTAATTGAAGGTGACTTGCTTGCTCAGGCCTTCTTAGAAAGAAATGATAGTCCTTCTCTGGATTGGACAGTCCTAACTTTGAATTTGGGCCCTGCCATGTAGTTGCATGTTAGTTAACCTGTCTAAGCTCCTAGTTCCTCATCTGTGAAATAGGCTAATGGAAGTTAGTTTGCAGCATTCTTTAAGTTGAACCATGATATGAAATTGTGTAATTTTATGGTTGGTGTCCAGTAGGGTTGACTTTGTAGTGTCATTTCCTTTAGTTGAGGAATCACAAGATATATTCCTTACCATATAGGAAATGGAAGCCCATTTGGGTTGTATCTTAATTACTTTTCTCTCCTCGCTGAGGCAAAATACCCAACACCCAATGCTGAGGGAGGGAAGGTTTATTTAGCTCACAGTTTGTAGAGGTTTCAGTCCACAATTGGCTGGCTCCAAGGCAGGGTGGCATGGCAGATGGGCAGAAGGCAGTAAGGTAAGCAAGGGACCTAAGCAGCTTCTCTCCGCCCCTTATATCTTTCCAGGTTGCCAGGATTAGGGTAGTGCCCAACCAATCAATGGATTGATTTAGTAATCACATGCCCTTAATTCCAGTACCACACACTCTAGATTCAGCCACCTCTGGAAACCACCCCGCCCTTGACTGCATGAGGCTTTGAGGGGACATCTAGACACAAGCCATAACAGGTTGCTAAGATTGGTAGGTATATTGATAGATTGGTCTAGTAGTAAGAAAAGATGGCAAAAAACAAAATCTCTGTGGAAGGTCTTGATGGTAAAATGCAGCTACTTCTAGATGAGTCACCTTTGATTCTTTGTTTCAGTACAAATGCGTGAACTCCCTAATGAACATTTGGATCTTAATTAGATTGATAATAGCCAGCCTTTTTTTTGGGTTTGATTTTGAAACTTTTGCAAAGGAACTTGTTTTTTTGGTAACCAGTTTAAATACTTCCACTGCCCATTCAGTGTTTTTAACCAGTTCTTAAGCCATCTGGCTAGCTCTGATTCCTAAAAGTTTATTTCAAAGTGTAAGTAGTCAGAAGACCTTATTATATATAAAAGACGGATTTAAATTACTGGTTCTAGGAAAATCTTTTATTTATTTATTTATTTATTTATTTATTTTGGTGCTGGGGATTAAACTCAAGGCCTTGTTGCAAGGCAAGCACTCTAACTACTGAGCTAAATCTCCAGCCCCTAGGAAAATCTTAATTCAAGGAAAAACATTATTTTATCATCTTTTATACTTCTGAGGTGTTAGGTGTGGATGTAGTACCCAAGGCACTGCTTTAGAAAAGACAAATAGCTGTGAGACATTCCTTAGGGAGTTTATGGAGGTCTGAGAGTTATGTTTTTCTTTGTATCTTATTCTGAGTGGAGACACTTGTAAGAAATGTAACAGTTTGCTGGCCCCTGAAATTTCTAAGGTGAACTTCAGATTTCTAGAGTTGTATAGACAGGTGGCTAAGTGGTTTTACTCAGTAATGTGACATTTGAGAGGCTTCCAGGTTAAAATGGTTTCTCTTGATTGACAAGGTATTAAAGATTTGGACAGTTGTGTCAAGTAAATATTATGCTTTATAACTATAGACCAATCTGCTTGAATTCACTGACTGTATCCCTTTTTTAAACCTCAGAATACAAAGAACCTGCTGAAAATGCATGTTTCTGAGCATACCTTCTTCAATCTGGATAGGGCCTTGGAAACATGGATTTTGAACAAACACCCAGATAGTTTTAGTGAAATGTATTTTATAGTTTCTCTGGGTGATGGAAATAAACTCAAAGTTGGGGAGTTTTTTCTCCTTGTGTATAGGTTATTAGGAACTTTTAGATTTTAATTAAAATCAGTAGATAGGAACTGCCCTTGGTTACTTCAATACAGGTGAAGTAGTTGGCTTGTGGCAGTGTTCCTCAGACTTGAGTGTGCATCAGAATCACTGAGAGCACTCACTGACAATGCCAATGAGGACTGGGGATATAGTGCTTGCCTAGCATGTGCAAAGGCCTGAGTCCATTTGCCAGTATTGAGGGTAAAAGGTTTTTTGATACAGTGGAGTGGGAGCTTAGAATTTACACTTCTAATAGCTTTCCAGGTTATAGCTGATGCTCCTGGTCCAGAGACCACACCATTTTTTGGGGGCAGTGCTGGGGATCAAACTGGGGGCCTTGCACTTGCTAGGTGAGTGCTCTACCACTGAGCTAAATCCCGGACCCCCAGAAACCACACCTTTTTATTCCCCTGTGGTACTGGGGATCAAACTTGTGATTTCATTCATGCTAGGCAAGCACTCAACCACTGAACTATGTCTCCCCGCCCTCCCCGAACTGTGAGAACAGTTGGTTTGTAGTTAGGGACTATATTGCAGGGAAAAAAATTAAAAGGCTGTAGTTTCTCTCTAGGCAGGTGAGATGTGCATAGGATAGCACGTGGGAAGTGGGTCTGACTACAGGAAGAGCAGATTCACATCTCCAGTGTCAAGACTGACGCCAGTGCATGGTTTAATGAAGGGCATAACGGAAGGGATTTTTAACCCCTTTAGGCAGGATCTTGCTGTGTAGTTCAGTCTGGCCTTGAACTTACAGTGTGGAAGCAGGGTGACTTCAAACTTGTGGCTATCATTCAGCATCCCAGGTGCTGAGATTACAAGCATGTACCACCACGTGTGGTTGGATGTTGATGAATTTGTGAACTGTGCTTTGAGAGTAGGTCTGTGAAATATGGACTAGTTTCAGCCTTACAGTTATTCTGTCACTCCATGTGTTCTTCCTTCTAGGCCCTTTAACAAGTTCTATGAGTAATCAGTCAGAAGAACAAGTAGTGAGTCTGCATCCACGAAGAGTTGCTTAGGGATGAGCCTGTCTACAAGTCCAGTGGCAGAATGGGATGGAGAAGGGTGGGCTAGGGATTACTGGATAGTCAACAGATACCTCAGGGAACGTTGGAACAGAAAGATAAGGGAGCAACAGCTATGAAAGGCTCCCCATTTGAGATAAATTACTTTATCCTGAGTTCCAGATGTTAACATCTGTTCCTGATGAACCTATGTTTTGACTAAGTGCTGGGGCAGGCCAGCGATGAACTCAGTGTTTCTGTGATTGAGATGAAGCAGCGAAGGAGGAGGCAAAGAGAAGACCAGAAACATTTCTTCACAGCCAAAAGAGTTTGTTTACTGTAAGCTATGACGTCACTCAGGGATGCTTTTTCAGCCCTGTTAGGAAAAGATTAGAAAATGAAAAGCTTTAGTTTATGCTCAGAATAACCAGGTCAGTGAGTGCCTTCTCACTTTTTTAAAATGTGCAGAGTTACATGTGCTTTTGAACTTATGGAGGTAAGAGGGATAATAGGACCTAAGAAAATAAATTTCTTTTTACTTTTGCTATAGGCAAACCTTTAATCTAGTAGTCTGTTTCTAAAGCCAGCAGCTTTACTAACAGTTCAGTAAATAGTACATTCAGAATTGTAAAAATTAAAAAACCCACATATACTATCTTGTATCTAATTGTCTGATTTCCCCTGATTTCTAGGAGGTGTGATCGCCTATATCAGTTCTTCCAGCTCAGCTTCTAGCCCTGCCTCTTGCCACAGTGAGGGTTCTGAGAACAGTTTCCAGTCCTCCTCCTCTTCTGTTCCATCTTCTCCAAACAGCTCAAACTCTGATGTGAATGGTAATCACAAGAATGGTGATCTCTCCAATATAGAAGGCATCCTGAAGAATGATCGAGTAGATTGTTCGTTGAAAACAAGCAAATCAAGTGCTCCTGGGATGACAAAGAGTCACAGTGGTATAACAAGTAAGTTGCTTTAGTCATTAAAAAATCACTGCAATTAATTGCAGATTGGGTTTTATTTTATTGCCTTTGATTTGGGGAACCATTATAGTTCTGGCTATAATTTGCACTCCCTTCTGGAGAATCATGGATCAGTAATTAGGGAGGAAATCAGCGATGATTTTAGAAGTTATAGCCTAGGGACTGTCAGTGTAGTTACATTTGACCACGTTATTCATAGTTATCTTTCTTTTGAATTCCTTAGTACTGAGTCTTGTTTCTAGAGCAGTATTAGCTTGTGGGAAGGGATTTTCATTGGTGAAGTTGGGGTCGGCAGCATTAGGGATTGGGAAACAAAGCAGGATTGGGATAATCAATGTGTGCTAGCAGGATTGGATTTTTGAGTGCGTGTGGAAGTAACAAGGACCAGGAGAAGGGAGAGTCGAGGAGGAGTGGGACCTGTTTGGCTACTGTAGGTGAATTGAATGAGTTCAGTTGCCTGTGGAGAAATCTTTTTGCATAATTTATTGATTGAGTTCTCCATATCTCTTTGAGTTGTTTATCAGTTTCTCTGTCTGAACTGTAATTTTTATCCAGGAGAATTGTTTCTTAGTTCTGGTTGCATATCTGGTGTAAAGCAGGTACAGATTTACAGAATTGCAGTGTATATTTAAAATCACTAAGAAAGGGCCAGACAAACCCAACTCTCTGAGATATTTTTGCAGTTCCATAAGCTGTTCAAAAAAAAACTGATTTCCTTTCATTAATTTGCTGTAGAGAATTTTCTTTTAGGTTATAATAATAGGTAGTATCTTTTCAAAGAAGGCACTCGGAAGCTGAATGAAACAAATACTCAGTTGGAAAGAAAAACACTTGAGTGTTTCTTCCAGCTTTTCACCTCCCGTCTGTTTGTGCTCTAGAGTTCAGTGGCATGGTGCTACTGTGTAAAGTCTGTGGGGATGTGGCGTCAGGATTCCACTATGGAGTTCATGCTTGTGAAGGCTGTAAGGTAAAGCAAACTTTTTTTTTTTTTTTTCCTTTAAACTACTGATTCTGGGGTTAAAGAAATGAGGGTTAGTTTTGCAAATTTCCACAGTTGATCATATAGGAGGAAGAGCAAAGTCAGATGTTCTGGTTTTAAGCATTTAATGAAGTACATAAAATTACCTTTTTTAGGGGGTTGGTACTGGAGATTGAACCCGGGGTTTCATACGTGACAGGCAAGTGCTCTTCCACTGAGCTATGTCCCCAGCCTTTTTGTTTTTTATTTTGAGACAGGGTCTTGCTCAGTTTGCCAGGCTAGCCTGGAACTTGAGATCTTCCTGCCTCAGTCTCTCGAGTAGCTGAGATTACAGGTGTGCACCACCATGTCTGGCTCATGAAAGTATTTCTGTTAAGATTTTGATCAAAACAAGTTTGCCAAAAACAACAAAAAACTAAATTTTGCTGTGTCACTTAAGCAAACTTAGAATGTGAATCAGGTGCACCAAGTGCACACTCAAAATGGTGGGAGAACAGTGAGGAGTAAAACACAAGCATTGATACTGCCTTGGTAGAACTTCGCTGAAACCAAACTGTGAATCAGGTCTTACTCTCTTTTTATGCTGCTGTAACAGAATAATACAGACTAGGTAGTTTATAAAGTTTATTTAGCTCAGAGTTGTGGAGGCTGGGAAGCCCTAGATCGTGGGGCTGCATATGGTGAGAGCCTTATTACTGTGTCATACCGTGGTGGAAGGCATCACGGAGAGAGAGAGCGTGACAGACAGCAATTATGAGTATGCATGGGGGAGCCGAACTCACTTTTATAGCAAACCTACTCTCACAGTGACAACATTAATCTGTTTCTTGAAGGCAGAGCCCTTATTACCTACCCACCTCTTGAAGGTCCTGTCTTAGCACTTTTGCATTGGGCATTGTGTTTCTAACACATGAACTTTGTGGGGAACACATTGAAACCATAGCAGGTCTTATTAGATACTTTGACATTCTGCTGTGTCAGGTTCTGGGAACTGGGGAATAATTCCTAGGCACTTGTAAAATGCCTTCAGAACATTGTATATTTAGTTGAATATTTCCTGGTTACCAGTACTTGAGCATTGGTTGGATAATTCCAAATAAGATAGTCTACACTTCCCTATTTAGAACTAGAATCAGTCAGCAACCAGGGCCCTCCCCCCCACATTTGGCATAATCTTTCTCCTGTTACCACAATTGAACATACTGAAGACACGTGTTCTTACTGTTTTCTGACTTAAAGCTAGAAGCAGGAATCTGATTTGGCAGGATATGGTGGGTGAACAGATAATGAATACACATGATGAAAGAGGAAATCCTTTCTAGGGTGTCTCTGAATGAATTGTGAGTTTGTTAGCTTTTAATGGCGAAGTCATTTCATGAGACTAGTCAGTATTTTCTGTAGACACAGCTTTTTCTTACAGTTTTAAAAATTGTATAAATACTGTTTTTTTTTTTTAAACAAAAATATGAAGTAGGCAGTGGTGAGGTAGGCATGCTCACATTATAGCTAACAAAAGCACAAGCCGAATGAGACAAGTTGTGTATTCTTGATAAATACACATCTGTGTTCGGTGCTGTTTTAAAAATGTGTTCGGTTTTGTTCTTGTGGTGTTCAAGTCAAGCATATAGTGTCATAGTAATATAAAAATGCTATATCCTACAACTGTGTAATAAAGATTTATGAAATGTTTAGTCAGTTATAGTATTCAGGGAAAAGGCAGTTTTAAGTAATTTTGGTAATTATGTTCTTTTTTGTTCTCCCTGGCCAGTAAGCTGGAGCTCATAGAGTGTGAACTTAAAATGTTAGCCTAGTAGTAAACGCAGCCCTTTGTAGCTGTCTGGCTGGGAACTGTCTTTCCTTGGTTGTTTTCTGGCCTGTGGTGTGCACTGTAACACCTGTCGCTGACATACAGCCAGGAACACCAACATGTGGGAGTAGGCCTTGGCAGTGCCAATAGGTGATGATCCAGGAAAGACCAGGATCTACCAATGCAATTCTGGGCTCTAGTGAGGGAGTTACAGCCATCAAACACATTTCTCTGTCAACTTTTTAAGGATCAGCCATTTATATTTTAAGTTCTGGGATTTGTATGTGATTAAAAGTATGAAATGAAAAATATGGCTGCTGATAAGGTCTGGTAAGAGGAGGCAGTATAGAGTGAGGGGTGCTTTGGGCAAGCACACAGTCTTATGAAGGAAGAGAATTTGGTTTGGCAAATACATGTAGCACCTGTTTATTGAGGCTAGTAAGAATTCAGTTAAATTGTGTGTGTCAATGTTGTATTTCTTTCTGTCCTAAGCCAAAATTATTTTCCAAGTACCTAGTCATCTACTAGACAGGCATGGAAACAGTCTTAGAAGAAATTCATCTGGGTGTTTTTAAATGAATGAGTAAACCTTTTTGTTCTTAGGGTTTCTTTCGGAGAAGTATTCAACAGAACATTCAATACAAGAAGTGCCTGAAGAATGAGAACTGTTCCATAATGAGGATGAATCGGAACAGGTGTCAGCAGTGTCGGTTCAAAAAGTGTCTGTCTGTGGGGATGTCGAGAGATGGTACGTGCCCAGCGCGGAGAGTGTGGCAAAGTAGATGAAGCTTGGCGTGTGTTCCTTTGCACAAATTGGAGTTATAAGCCAGTTAGTAGTGGCCCTCTTGTGTTTAGGGTGAAACAGACTTCACAAAGCATGTTTTGATGCTTTTTTTTGGATGCTTTGTAGGGCATTAAATTGATAAGTCAAATTTTAGCATTATCAACTTAAAAACAGTTTTTAGCTCAACAATTTTTTTCCCTGCTCGTAAAACCCATTTTTACCTGGGTGTGGTGGTAGTGCAAGCCTGTAGTCTCAGCACTTGGGAAGCCGAGATTGGAGGATCGCTGTGAGTTCAAGGTCATTCTGAACTACATAGTGAGGCCCTGTCTCAATTCCTACCCCCCCCAGAAAGTGAAAAACAAAACCACTTTTATCCCCCTTTATGATTTGATGGCTTTTAAAAAAAATTTTCTAAAACAAGATTGCTTTTCTTCATATAGAAATTTTTGGGGCTGGGGATTTAGCTCAGTGATTAGAGTGTGCTCGCCCTGTAAGCATAAGGCCCTGAGTTCGGTCCCTGGCACAAAAAAAAAAAAAATTTTTTTTGACTCAGTCCTTTTGATTTCTTACTCTTACTGAAGAACCCATTTCTTATGTGAATTCTATCACTTTTTTAGCCTCAGATGATGTAATTTTGGGGCACAGATTCTGAACACATGCAAAGTAAATGCAAAATTAATATTAAAGTCTAAAGTGGAAGCGGCTGTCCAGTTTGGGCGTAATCTGTTCTTAGGGAAAACAAAAGTTGCCTTAATTATGGAGCGATAAGTATTATTTTTGGGTGACATCATTGGAAGACTTGATTGTTTTGTTTAGGAAAATAACAGATGGCAGGGGAATATGAAGTTTTCAGAGGTGTCAGTCTAAATGGAGTTTGTTAAGAATTACTAAGCACTAACTTCCTATTTATCTAGGTAAGGGTCATTTTAAGCATTCCTTTTGGTTACTCTAATATTTTACTGATACAGAAGTAGAATACTGCAATAAAGAGTTTCTAGAATAAGAGATTTCAACAATTTTTTTCTTTTTTGAATGACCTGAAAATTTTAATTTTGTAGCACTAGTAAACTTAGTGCTCTAAAGATAGTGGGTGTATATTGGGATTGCTTCCCCCAAAATAAGACTGGCAGTCAGTTGTAAAAGAAGAGATTAGAGCCAGGTGTGATGGCATGTGCTCATAATCCCACCACTAGGGAGGCTGTGAGGGAGGAGGATTGCTGCGAGTTGGAGGCCAGCCTGGGCTACAGAGTGAAACCCTGCCTCAAAAAAAAAAAAAACAAAAAAAACAAAAAAACTAGAGACAAAGTATGAAACATGGTAATATTGTCTTTGACAATGATATTGTCAGAGGCTATAATTAGATTACTAAGGCTTTCTTGCTGGGTAGGTATATTGAATTTTTATTATCTTGTATAAATATTAGATTAGAAAGTAACTTTTCTTCTCCTCAGGGATAGGATTATTGGAGATAGTATACTTTCTGAGACTAGCTTCTAAAAAAAATGGTGGATGGCTGATACAATTTTTATTTATTTCATTGATTTTAATTAAAATCTAGCAAATTTACTGCAGTTCTATTGATTGTGTGTATTTAAAGAGATTTCTTTTTCTCTTTTAAGTTTGAGAGTAAAATGAGAAATATGAATTGACTTTTTTTTTTTGAGACAGTCTTGCTGTGTAGTCCAGGCTGGCCTTCAACTCATGTATAGCCCAGGCTGACTTGAACTTGCAGTGATTCTTCTGCCTCAGCATCCTGAATGCTGGGATTAGAAGTGTGCACCACCACCTCTGGTCCTCAGCCTTGTTAATAAGGTGCTGTGTAGTAATACTGGTCTGCTTCAAACTGTGGTTTTCATTATTTAGATTTGTGTTTCTTTTTTAGATTTTGCTTAAAAATGGAAAAAATTTCCCTCCATTTCCCATTTCCTTTGGTACATCAAGACCAGCAAATTTAGAAAAATTTGGGCCAGGGCATACAGACATTCTTTACTTGTATGACTAGAGGCCATAGCTACCAGAGATTTGTTTTCCTTTTTACAGACAGGTCTTATTTAGAATATAGATGTTAAAAATCTTTTTTCTTTAATAGCTGTTCGATTTGGTCGAATTCCTAAGCGTGAAAAACAGAGGATGCTAATTGAAATGCAAAGTGCGATGAAGACCATGATGAACAGCCAGTTCAGTAGTCACTTGCAGAATGACACATTAATAGAACATCATGAACAGACAGCCTTACCTACCCAGGAACAGCTGCGACCCAAGCCCCAGCCGGAGCAAGAAAACATCAAAAGCCCGCCTCCTTCCTCTTCTGATTTTGCAAAGGAAGAAGTGATTGGCATGGTCACCAGAGCACACAAGGATACCTTTATGTATAATCAAGAGCAGCGAGAAAACTCAGCTGAGAGCATGCAGCCCCAGAGGGGAGAACGGATTCCCAAGAACATGGAGCAGTATAATTTAAATCATGACCATTGTGGCAGTGGACTTAACAGTCATTTTTCCTGTGAGAGTCAGCAGCATCTCAGTGTCAATGGACAGTACAAAGGGAGGAATGTAATGCATTACCCCAATGGGCATGCCATTTGTATTGCAAATGGACATTGTATGAACTTCTCCAATGCTTATACTCAACGAGTATGCGATAGAGTTCCAATAGATGGATTTTCTCAGAATGAGAACAAGAATAGTTACGTGTGCAACACTGGAGGGAGGATGCACCTGGTATAGTGAAATCAATTTTTTGCTCACCTTGTATCAAGGAAAGCTTTGCAGGTTTTCTTTTGTTCAGGGATGTACCTCCTGGGAGATGGGTCAGAGAGCCTAAGGAGAAATAAACATCACTTTTTTTATACAGTATTTTAGTTCACGTAATTTTAATAACAAACATTTTTTGAAAGACCTGATTTTATCCAAAGCTAGCTATCAGCATGTAATTTAAATATACTGTGATTAGGATTAAGATTTTTTGTAAAATGTGATCTGTACAGAATTGGTCCTTTAATTCTCACAAATCCATTTGGAAAGTAAGTGATTAATGAGCACCTTATAAACTTTGTTATTTTCTCAGAAGGGCTAATCTTTTAGTTTGCCATAATCAGAAATTCTTTGATTTCTGTGGAGAGAGGTTTTTTCTTTTTTCATTTCGTTTTGTTTTGAGACAGGGTCCTGCTGTGTTGCCTAGGCTGGCCTTGAGGCCCTGGGATCAGGCAGTCTTTCTGTGTAGTAGCTGGGAATACAGGCATGTGCCCCTGAGCCCAGCAGAGAGTTCTTTTGAAAAACTATTGCAGAAAGATCTTTGGATATAGAATCTAGGTATTTTGTTTGAGAATTTGGGAATGTTTTAATTTAATACACTAATTCCTAAAGATTTTTCTCATACTTCATCTTCTGAGATAAGTTTGTATCATTAAAGTTTTTTAAAAATCAAATACAACATTCAACAAGAAAATTTCAGTGTTTATATTCAGCCAAAATTTCATCAGAAACAGCAGTTCTGAATGATTTCCATTTTACACCACGAGGTCCTTTGATAGTGCATGGTATTTTCTGCTGCCAGGTAATTAAAGTCTTTTTTCGTTTTCAAAAGAGTTGACTGTACCCCAGTTTTCATGTTCAGTTTTCTTTGTCCCTTGCAAGTATTTGAGTCCATGGATCTAAAAGGTGACCTTATGTTTTGTTGGGCTTAATGGATTCCTTGAGGAAGGAAAAAGTCCATAAATATTAGGTTCTGATCTCATGATGGTCTCCATGGTTTTAGAATCATCCCGTTCTTGGATCTTGTGTGGATTTAGTGAAAATTTAAAGGCTGGTTTTACTAATAAGAGTAGACAGTACATGTTTCATAAGCTTTTTAGTGTTTGGCTTCCTATCTTTCCTTCCCTCAGTCAGTTTACATTTGGAAGATACACTTTGTATGTGTAGTCATTCTTTCCTAGTCAAACAAGTGGTCGTCAGTGGGCACACTATTGTTAATGAAATCAAGGATCAGTAAATTTTTTTAAAAAGTGAAGCATCTTACTACCCTCTTGGAAGTTACAACGTTGTAATTTTGCGTATTTAGAAGTAAGTGTTTTGAAATAGTAACTAAATGTGGACCTGGGTTCTAGGCTTGTGTTTGGATAAGTCACTAACCCTTTCAGAGTCTTATTGTCTCATCTCAGAAATGATGATTATGGGCTAGGGTTGTAGGTCTGTAGTAGAGTGCTTGCCTGCTGTGCATGAGGCCCTGCTTTTGTTCCTACCACAGCAAAAAAAAAAAAAAAAAAGATAATTATTGTTGGTCATTTCTGAGTTGAGAATCAGACAAATCTGTGAGTTTGCTTTGAAAACCATGAAGCACTATCACTATATACCAGTATACGGTGGCAGCAGTGTTACAAAATGAATTCTTTTTTTGAGACAAGGTCTCACTCTGTAGTTCAGGCTGGCCTTGAGTTCACTGTGTAAGCCCAGGCTGGGCTTGAACTCAAGGTGATTCTCCTGCCTCTCCCTCCTGAGTGCTAGGATTACAGGCATGCTGTACCATGCCCGGCTCACAAAATAAATTCCTAAACCTGTACAATAGGTTTTTGAAATAGCTTATTATAGATACAATTTTTGCTTAGGCTTTCTCTTTTATAGAAGTAATTGTGATATAAATTAGGTTTCCTTTTTTTTTGTGTTTTTTTTTTTTTGGTGCTGGGGATCAAATTCAGGGCCTTGCACTTGCTAGACAAGCACTCTACCACTGAGCTAAATCCCCAGCCCAGGCTTCCTTTTTTAATGTAGAGGTTATGTACTTCATTTTACCTCTTTTATTTAAATGTCTAGTCATCTTTCATTTTATTTTTAAATTATAAGTTGAAAGTTTGTATTGTACATATTTATTGTCTTGAGACTTCCTATATTAAGGTGAGGAGCCAGTGGAAAAGGGACTAATAGTTTTTACCATGTTTGGTGGCTATTTCACATTGGAGTTTCCATTGATTGAGATGCTGCTTTTGAAATTTTTTTACAGTATCTCACAATTTGAGTTTTTCTCTTTTGTGTATACAAGGTTTGTCCAATGAGTAAGTCTCCATACGTGGATCCACATAAATCGGGGCATGAAATTTGGGAAGAATTTTCAATGAGTTTCACACCAGCAGTGAAAGAAGTGGTGGAATTTGCAAAGCGCATTCCCGGGTTCAGGGATCTCTCTCAGCACGACCAGGTCAACCTTTTAAAGGCTGGGACTTTTGAGGTAGGTTTTACTTAACCCGAATATTGATGTAGGACATGTAGAGTCTTATTTTTTGTGGTGTTTTCATTCTTTTCTGGGTATTTAAAAGTTGAGAGTCTAAAACTACCAACAAAACAATAACCATCTCAGGATTTCAAGAGAGACTAAGTAAATACAGAGTTACTTAGGGCTTGAAGTACAGGTGCTTTGTAACCCCCAGCATACCAAGTCCAAGTTTGTTGTTTTTAGGTGTGGACTTGCTGGCTTCTGCAGGGTTGGAACTCGCAGAAATGTAGCCTGGTATTTACTGTTTTCAGTAGAGAGTAAGAATGGAGAATAGAATGTGGTTTTTGTCTTTTCGGAGATTGTAGAATATTGGGATTTATCAGATATCTCTAGTGCTACTTCAGATCCTCTCAGCCTCATCAGGCTTCAGGATCCTTGGCTACTTATTCTTCTCCAGCTTTTTTTGCAGGGATGCATTCTGCCTGGGCTTTGAGCAGGTGCTGCTGCCACCTTGGGTAGGACCCGTCAACCAGTGCTTTTACTTCCTGCCCCAGGGCTTCACTGTTGCTGCTGAAGCATGAGAAGCTTTGAGTCCTGCTTTCTGCTTGGAGTTTAAGCATAGCTGAAATTTGGGGAGGCATGAGAAGTTGCTGTCTGGTGGGCCAGATGTTTGAATGAAGCCTTTTCTTCACTCCTGTTTTTACATGTGGCAGTGCACAGCCTATAGAAGCTTTTGCTTCAGGCTCTGTTTTGTGGAGCACCTGGAGTAGAGCAAAGAACAAACCATACTCACAAAACAGCTGTGGAATAATTGAAAAGCAAAACTCACAGGACAGACTTTTCAGTTGGAGGAAAAACATTACACTTAATATTTAAAGCCAGAAGGGAAGTCAGTGATCAAGTTCGGTTTACTCATTTTGGGAGGGGTGACTATGACCTGCCGAAGTGAAGATACTTTTCTTGGTGCTAGGGATTTAGCTCAAGTTTAGAGTGCTTGTCTAGTAAGTGCAAGGCCCCAAGTTCGATCCCCAGCACCAAAAAAAAAGGAAAAAAAAAGATACTTTTCTTGCATTACCAGTAAATTTATAACACATCTCGGATTTAAAACACAAGTCCTGTACTCCAGAACTTGTATTCTTCTTACCTCTTGATTTGTCTTGGCCTTGCTGTAGTCCAGGGCTAGTACCATTCCATTTTCATAGTAGGCTTCCTCCTTTTTTTTTTGTGGGAGAGGGTGGCCAAAACAAGTCTTTGCTTGGGAGCATTGCGAAAGGAACGTGTTTCTTTGATCATAGAAATGTAGGCTATAGATGTTTCCAGTTGGTGTAATTGAGACACGGTAGGTATGTAATACAATTTTTAACTGATGGGATTTTAATAGCAATTATAAAACTTGGTGTTTAGAACACTTTTATTGTGATAGTGGTCTTTGTGTGTAGTCTTTCTGAGTTATAGTTTCTTGAAGTAATCTAGTTAGAGTTCGTCTGTGTTTGCCTTACTACATTTGGTGTTTCGATGTTTCCAGGTGTTGCTGCATTGGAACATTGTTCTTTTTACTTAGGGCACAGAGACCATGTGATCATGTATGGTAACCTGAAGAGTTTCTTTAATGCTTTTGGCCAGGGCCCAGTTTTAAGTTCCTTGGCATTAGTGCTTGCTTTCATTTTAGATTTGCATTTCAGAGTCTTGTTTAGTAGAGTTTCAGAGTGTCACAGGACTCAAAACTATTTTGCTGTTGGTGGCTAGTGATTGTTCACTTTGGAATGTTTATTGTTTGGTAGAGAAAGTAGTTCCAGGTAAAAATGAACTTAGTATCTTGTACAACTTTGAATACCAAGTGATTTCCTACAGTTGCTATTGAACTTCTCCAAATACATTGAAATCTTTTTCTTTTTCCAGGTTTTAATGGTACGGTTTGCATCATTATTTGATGCAAAGGAGCGTACTGTCACCTTTCTAAGTGGAAAGAAGTATAGTGTGGACGACTTACACTCAATGGGAGCAGGGGATCTGCTAAACTCTATGTTTGAATTTAGTGAGAAGTTGAATGCCCTGCAGCTTAGTGATGAAGAGATGAGTTTGTTTACAGCAGTTGTCCTGGTATCTGCAGGTAAGCAAGATGGTTCAAAATTGGGCCACACCTAGAACGTATTAGAAAGGCAGTTAACTAGATTCCAGTGAGCCATATGGAGGGAATAAAGCATAACAGAAAATACTAAATTATATGAACCTATTATTTTTGTTTTTTTTTCCCTTTTTTGGTATTGGGGATTGAACCTAGGGCCTTTTGAACCACATCCCCAGCCCTTTTTTAATTTTTAATTTTGGGATAGGGTTTTGGTCTTGCTGAGTCACTTAAATTGCCCAGGCTGGGCTCCAACTGTGTTGTATTTTCCTGCCTCAGTCTCCCAGAGTGCTGAGATTACAGGTGTGTGCCCCCACACCTAGAATTTTTTTTTTATCATGACAGTATAAATTAAGGTGTGATAGTAATCAAATGATGTTTAAATCTGGGCTTTGCCTTTACCACTTGTCTTTAGTTTTCATAATTTTTCATGAGTATATTTTATGGATTTATTTTTTCCAGCATTGTGTGTCTCTAGGTATGTGGTTCGAATATCAATCAAGTTTTAATTACTAGGGTACTTGAAAATGTTAAAAGCATCAAGAGGCCATTAGTATGGTTTCTTGCAAAGATACATGATCACATAAATTGCAGCTTTAGTCCAGCTTTGCCACTGAATTTCCAGTGGGACCTGGATAAGTTATTATATCCTTTTGAGACTCGGTTTCCACATCCTGTTAAAGGAAGGGCTTGCGCCATGTGAACCTAGTGCAGTGTCAGTCACTGGTTGAATGAATAGCAGGGCGTGGTGGCGCATGCTTGTAATCCCAGCACTCAGGAGGTTGAGGCAGGAGGATCACCGAGAGTTTGAGGCCAGCCTTTGAACTACATATAGAGACCCTGTCTCAAAAACAAAAGACAAAAAAGAAAAAACCAAACCAACCAAAGGTGGCTGAATGAATAACCAGGGTTTTTGAGACAATGTTTAGTGTTTATTTAAATGAGTCATTGATGTTTTTCTCAGATTTCTCCACCTTCTTGCATTTTATATGGTGGTTATTTCTGAACAAAGCATTTCTATTCAGAAAACATCCATTAAAGTGTAGACTGTTATTTCTAGTAGCAAATGGAAAATTGAGGCACTGATTTTCCTAGGGGCACCTAAGTAAGTGCCAGCCATATTTAGTTAGCACTTTAAGACATTGTTGGGAACTTCACACAGTATTTTGGTGTGATTCTTAAATTTCCCTTTTGCTTCCTATTCTGTAAGAGACACTTCGATGTGCTATGAAGGTTAAAAGTTATGGCCTCTGGTTATGTGACTAAACTGTAATAAATCTTACAGA
This sequence comes from Hystrix cristata, assembly GCA_004026905.1. Taxonomy (NCBI): domain Eukaryota; kingdom Metazoa; phylum Chordata; class Mammalia; order Rodentia; family Hystricidae; genus Hystrix; species Hystrix cristata. The sequence goes on from PVJO010011146.1 coordinate 31,994, forward strand.
GCAGGTTTTTTGTATAAGTTACACGATCTTTATGTCAGTGGGATAAATAAAGACTTTTCCCTTTTGGAAGTATAATTTGGCTGCTTTTCTGACCACTTCTATCTGGATAACTAAAAGTTTGTTCACAAACCTGTAATAGTATGAAAGAGAAGTATGTCAATAAAGGACACCTGTTTTCTTAGTAACCTTGTAGTACCTCTTGGATTTTACCTACATTTACACAATCCCTTGATAAGGAATTAGTATTTGTTTGAGTTGACATCAGAGTAATAAATCTGCTTCTGTGAAACCAAAGATAATAATACTTGGGAAGTTTTTTTTAATCTGATGAATATGCCTTAGGCACTGAGAGGAGACAAAAAGTATTTAACACACAAGCTTACTCTTTAGAGTGTTTACATTCTATTTGGAGGTTCTTAACAATCAAGCCTTATGGTACTGTTGTGTAATTCTTACTGATATAAGTAGGAATTACAGAAAGGAAAATGAAATCATTGGAGAAGGCTGTGTGGAAAGATGGAAGTGGCAGAGCTGGGCATGGTGGCACATGCCTGTAATCCCAGCACTTCAGAGGCTGAGGCAGAGGAAGATCACTGTGACTTTGAGGCCAGCCTGGGCTGCATAGTGAGTTCAAGACCAGCCTGAACTACGTAGTGAGACCCTGTCTCAGTGAGCTGACTATCTAATCCAGCAGTGATAAAAAAGCAAAACTAGTGTTAAACACTGCTTTGTTCACACCTGATCATTCTCCTACTTAAGAAGTTACACTGACTTTTCACTGCCCATAGTTTGGTTAAAATTTTCGTACTTCCTTTTGCTAAATGTGTGCTCCTTAAAGGGAGTTTGATTTGTTTTGTTCACCTTGGAGTCACTGAGAGAGAGTTGAAGGCCAGCCTGAACTACATAGTGAGACCCTGTCTCAAAGAAGAGGGGAAAATCGGAAGCGAGAGATTCTTGAAGCATTATTGAAGGCTTTAAGTAGTTTCGCAAAGATAACTTTGTAATTGGCCAAAGCCAGATGTCAAGAGAAAGAGGTCATCAAATAGTTTCATTTGAAAAATTATGACTTCCCAAACCAGTAGTCAAAATTCCGTTTGTTTCTTTTTCCATTATAATTAGTACATAGAAGAATTCAGATATTGCCAAATATGTGTATTATCATTTTACCTTTTACCCTTTTGCTGCTACATTTTAGTCCTTGTTCTAAATCCTTGTATTGCAAATGGCCTTTTTCAGCTACTAGGGTTTTTTTTTTTTTGATTGCTGGGGATCAAACTCAGGGCCTTGTGCTTCCTAGGCAAGCGCTCTATCTCTGAGCTAAATCCCCAGCATCTGCTACTAGTTATAATGGAAGACCTCCTTGTAAAAAATGAAAGGACATGAATGACCAGAGAAATTTGCTTCCTTGCAGAAAAGAAGTCTTTTTCTTCTTAACTGCAGCCTCCCTATAGTAGGGATAGGGATCATTGTCATTGCATATTTCTTTCTTTCTTTTTATTAAGTCACATTTATTCCTTTTTAAATGGATTTTACTTTTGGTGTCAAGTCTTAAGAATTCTTTTTTTAATTGAAATTTATTAAAAATTACACTAAGTTACAGACCATTACACAAATTTATGGATCCTAATACATTGTGCCATTTGCATATAACAACAAGCAATGTAAACAACCACATAGATGTGGTATTAAGTCCCAACTACATAAAGTTGACTGTAGTATAAGTGTACATGTTACTGTTATGAGGTTCTTGTTTTTAGGATATCTTTCTTCTCTGAATTCCCATTTCCCTCCCCCTTTGCCTTCTTGTTTCCTTGAATCCTTTGCCTATTGAGTTATATCTGTCCCCTTGTCTTTTTGTATCCATCTTTTGTCATTTTCTTTGTATTTTGCCTCACTCAAATGAGGGATACCATACAGTATTCAAGTTTGCAAGTCTGGTTTATTTCACTCAGCATTATGTTTTCCAGATCCGTCCATTTTCCTCTAAATGACTAATTTGCCCTTCTTTATAGCAAAGTAGTATTCCATTATATATAGATATCACATTTTGTTTTTCCAGTTATCTATCGATGGGTATACAGGCTGCTTCCAGAATTTAGCTATTAAAAATTGTGCTGCTATAAACATGGGTATGCAAGTATCACTGTAGTATCATGTCTTTAGCTCTTTGTGGAAGATACCTAGTAGGGGAATGGCTGGATCATATGGGGTTTCTACTTGGATATTTCTTATGCACTACTGCCTCCATTTGTAAAGAGAGGTAATAACACTTGAAGAAAAAAGTTCTCGGGCAAACTGCATAAAGTTTGGCTGGTTTTAAGATACTTTATTGCTGGTCTATGCTAAATTACTAATTTATTTACAATTATATGACAAGCTGAACAAACAGTATACAAAATGAAAGTGAATGTAGAGTAATATAGCTAGTGTAATGAAGTTACATTTTTTTTTTTGGCATGGTTTCTTTTATCTATTATTGCATAATAAATTACTTCAGAACTTTGTGGTTTAAAATGCAAATGTGTATTACCTCACAGTTTTTGAGAGTTGGGAATATGAGTCTGATGTAGGCCCCTGGCTTGAGGTTTCTTGGGAGGTTGTAGTCAAGCTTAGGACAGGGCTGTGGTTGCCTATAAAGGGCACAAGTACCAGAATGAGGGGATCGTTGGAGAGCATTCTGGAGGCTGCCTATCTACCCTGCGTGGTAGCATACAAATGGCAATAAAATCTGTGTGTAGTAAAAATAATCTTTCTATACTACGTTACTCATTTTATTTTGCTAATGAGAAGTAGTTGAAGTCAGCAGATAGCATCTAATTTTAAAAATCAGAACCTCTATTTTTTTGTGGATAGAAATTCTAAAGCACTAAATGATTTTGGTGTATTAAATGTACTGTATAGTGTAGAATGTATACATTATAATAAATAGCTAGGAAATTTGTGGTTGAGAGTTTTAAAATTTTGTCACTTTTGCCTGTGTTCCAATGTATAAAATTTTGTTTTGAGTTAGACTGAGCAGGAATTATATTTATTTCTTGTCAATAATATGTCATCTCTATATTTCTCTGTTCCTTATTTCCTATTAGATCGATCTGGAATAGAAAATGTCAACTCTGTGGAGGCTTTGCAGGAAACCCTCATTCGTGCACTAAGGACCTTAATAATGAAAAACCATCCAAACGAGGCCTCTATTTTTACAAAACTACTTCTGAAGTTGCCAGATCTTCGATCTTTAAATAACATGCATTCTGAGGAGCTCTTGGCCTTTAAAGTTCACCCTTAAGGCCTTTGTTTATTAGAACACGAACTGATACTAACTGTACATTTTGTGCTAAAATGCTTATTTATATGTGTATATCATATATGGAGATAGAAAAGACCTTTAAGACAATACAAGATTGTAGGCTATCTCTGTAATCATGCAATAGCTGTTTGGATTGAGAACTCTTCAGCCATGATTAGATATTGATTGCATCTCCCCAATAGACCAATCAGCTGTGTCACACTTAAACTGGAGAAGTTACACGGAATTCTAATCACACTGAATGTTAGACTTTTTCATCTTCCAAAACCAAAAACCATTCTGATCCCTCTCTGGTATAAATACAATGCACAATCACAAGTATAGGACTTAGAAATTAATCCTTTGTGGTAGAAGTACTGTCGAATGTTGGAAATCCTGGTGTCACCAAAAGACTATCAGATCTGGTAATTGGAGACTTGGGGAGCTAGGAGAGTTCCATATTTGTATTGCGCTCTGCCACTGTTATACCTGATGATCCCAGGCAGGTTACTTGATTGTGGAAAATAAGAATTGATAGTGTCCCCAGTACCCCATTTCACAGAGATACTGAAAATGTCTGTAAAAGCATAATTACCTCTTGGGAAATAGGCACCATGTAAATAAGGTAAAAGATTTTAAAATTTTACTTACTCAGAATAATAGTTTTTTGTTATTTCCAAGAATTTCTGGGAAACCATTTCACAGTCTCTACCAATCTGTTATTCAGGGGTCCTTGCATATATGTGGAGTATCCTACTGATACACACATAATCAAAGTTTATGGATACATCAAGTGCATAATATTTGTACATAGTATGTATGTGAATAGTTATACATAAATATATTTCTTCACAATATTTTAAACTGTGAAGAACTTTATCATACAATAAACTTAAAACAAGAGGTGTCAGATGACCCAAATTAGGTGCACCTGTTGATGATGACCTACCCACTGCTTTAAAAATACTTAGACAGTAGAATATTGAATTTGTCCTCTATTTTTGTTTATTTAGGCAACACTTAATAAGTCCAATTTTGAAAAAATATGTATTTTACAGTTCATCTTTGGTAAAATCTTTGGTTCAAGGTACTAGTTTTTTAAAAGTTCATTCAGATTCTTGCCTTGTGCTAATAAAGGTTGCAATGCTGCCCCTTATATAGATGCTGCAACTCGATGATAAAGAATTTTTTTTTTTTTTTTTTTTTTTTTGTGGTGCTGGGGATTGAACTCAGGGCCTTGTGCTTGCAAGGCAAGCACTCTAATCACTGAGCTAAATCTCCAGCCCCGATGGTAAAGAATTTTGATCCTTTCTGAAGAATTAATGTAAAAGGAAACTACTGGCATGTGTTGGCATGTATGTATGTACACACACATATGTGTGTGTGTTCTGAATCCACTTATTTTTTTTCCTGAGTAACACTACAGGGATTTTGTCAAATTAGATTTAATCTATAATTTGAAAAATCATTTAGTGTGTGACCTACAGATTTAGAAATGGTATAGTCAAAGACTTTTCATCCATGCTTCTAATAATGGACTTTATTAAGTAGATAAGATCAGCCTCTGTTTGGGAGAAATAGTTAAAGCTGAGGATTTTATGTATGTTTTCTGTTTCCCTGGAAAATAACAACTATAATTGGATTTGTTGGTAAAGATTGCCTTCCATATAATGTTCAGATTATATAAAATTGCAAAAATGTTAACTTGCTTTACTCCAGTAACCCTGTCACTTTCATGACATGAGCAGAATGCCTTATTTTGTAATCTTGATTAACTTGTTGCTGCTGAGATTTCAATTTCTGTGGCACTAGTTAAATTAAAAAAAAAGATGAACCCTCTCATTGTAAAAGAGGAAGAGAGATGGTGATGTAATATGATATAACAATAATTGCAATTTACCTTAAATAGATTTGACTTTTATGGGATATACAGTTATAGTTTTGTGAATTCTTTATGTGATAGCATTATCTTTTTATATTTTTTTCCCTAAGATAAACAAATGCATAGTTTTCTTCTATGGGGGATAGAAACAGCTTTTTGAAATAATATTGAAAACCTCGAAGATCATGTTGATTCTTAATTTTTGCCTTTTGCATAAGCCTCTTTTATAACATGTATCTTTAAAACAATTAAGTCTAGGAATGTGTAACCAGAACTATGTTAGTATTGCTTATAAAACTTTAGTTAGGCTCAGTATATACATGTATATGTCCATATATAGGTATATAGATTCACATTTTGTCTTGTATAATTTCATTTGAGTAAATTCTGCCTGAAGTAATGGAAAACAAAACTGATAGTTCATATTGCCACCCATAGCATTTCTATATTTGAAAATAACCCAATATGAAATTTGTAATTCTAAAATTAAACCAGCAGCCTATTACAAGCACATTTTTTTTTTTTTTTTTTTTTTGAGACAGGGTCTTGCTATGTAGCTCAGGCTGGCCTTGAACTCACTGTGTAGCCCAAGCTGGCCACAAACTTGAGACAGTCCTCCTGCTTCAGCCTCCCATGTAGTGGGATTATAGGCGTGCACCACCACACCTGGCTACAAGCACATTTTTTTGATTAAATTGTGGTTACAAAATTACTAAATACAAACAGGACACCAGTAGGATAGTAGACATCAATTTAAGGAACTTCTGAGTCGGTGGGACACTGTTGATTAATTAATGTACTGTATGAATTAAGCGATGCTTTAACTCTGATTTTACATCTTAAAGTTAAAATATGGGCATTATGTCAGCAGACTTAAGGGCATTATGTCAGCATGCTAAAACATTTTTTTTTTCTGTGCTTTTTAATGTATCTCTACATGATCTGAGAGATTCTAGCTTTCAGAGGGATAGCTGAGGGAAAGGGGAAACATCTTGGGATGAAGCTTGTCCTTATGGTGATGTTTTAGTTACAGATTTAAAAAGATGGAGATTTCAGTGGATTAAGTATATAGCTTTCATATTTACATTTCAATAAATTACCATTGTAACTTGATAAGAGATGATTTATTTTATGTAAACATTGCAAAGCAAGGTGTAGAAGCTCAGCTAGATTTATTACTGTGCACGAGAGTAAATACCTATCTCAGTTCTTTTTCTGTTTCAATATAAAGTTTGCTGAATGTACAGGAAAAGTTTATCACTTTAGGATATAGAATTTTTTTAGGGGTTGGGGGGAGGGCTCTGTCAGGAAATTGTTACCTGTAAACAAAGATTGTCTTGATTTGATCCAAAAATAAAACCATGAAACTATTCTTGAACTAACATGGAAAAATGAAATGGCTACTGTTTTAAAAATGATAGAAATATACTGTTGAGGATATGAATTATTTTCTATAAACTGTAATTGATGAGGACATGGATAATATCTTCATGTTTCTGAGAAGTAATCTGTACATGGGGGGAGGGGATAATAAATATTGTTTCTAACCAAGAATGGTGTTTTGTGTCTGCCTTTCCGATGTCTTTGTAAAAACATGTGTAACTTACTACAAGTTAATCTTTCTCCTGAGCATAGCAAGATCTCTTATATTAAGTCTCTGATTCAGCACAGGGATATATATATATAAGCTGAAAAGCTTTTAGTTTGTTGAGAGGTTTCAGCAAGGGAGGTTGCTGTTTTCTCTGCCGCCAACTGAATGCTTTGCTCTATCTGGCGAGGTGCTTTTTCTGGGAAGGACATGGTGAGAGAGGATGGGGTGTTTGATCTGCCGTCAAGCAGCCTGGCCATAAATGGGATGAAGTACCTCAGCAAGACCGCCTCCCGTCTCTTTCCTAATGGGCAGTGCCCAGGCTAAGTGGAGGCTGTCACTTAAACTGTTGGTACATGCAGTGTTTTCTAGAGCAGTAGTGCCCACTGCTTTTCTGTCGATGATAACTAATGTTAAGTGGGAGAAATTGGCTCCTTGATCAAATTTGGAGATGCTGGATCAAACTAGATTACCGAGCTCGTCCTATTCTTGTAAGCACTGTGAATTTTCATTGTTTGTTTTGAGACAGGGTCTTGCTGTGTTGTGCAGGCCGGCCTTGACCTAACTCACTGTGTGGTCCTGGCTCGCCTAGGACTCCCAGCGATCCTCCTGCCCCCCGAGTACCTTCATTACAGGCGTGCACCACAATACCTGGCTTAGGATTATGAATTCCTTAAGGAAGGGTTTAATAAGATGCATTTCCCCCACGTTTTCCTCCAAGTACCCCCTCCTATTTCCCCCTTGCACTGAGCATTTATTGACTCTTTGCTTTTAGAAGAAAACACCTTGTTAATCTTATTACCCCCATGGGTATAGATCAGGACGTTGATCAAATTCAGAGCATTATCGCACAGATTTGTATTTTATTTTGCAGCCCTTCCTTTTTTGCATAGCCTAATAAGAAAACCCTGAACTCCTAAGAAATACATAGTTAATAGAAAACAAGATGGATTGAATTACTGAATTCCGGGACTGTTAGTAAATGAGTAAGATAACCAATTAATGGATCTTTTAGTTTTCACACTTGGGGTTGTGTTAAAATTTATTAGGTTTGCTTTAGATTTCAGTTTGTCTGAAAATATGGAAGCAGCTCGGCATGTGTTCCAGTAGCCATGTCAGAGGTGCTCTCCAGGATGTGGGAGCTGGTCGCTGGAGGTGATCGCCGGGAGTCAGTGTCGGGTCCGCTTAGGACGGCATTGGGTGAGTGGTCTGCGAGTTGAGAGGGGGGCGTGGAAGAAGCTTAGCTTCTCCGCACAGCCTTTGGGCATGGTCACCAATAAACATGGTCTTGAAATAAGCATCTCCCATATGTTTCATTGTAAGTTACTGAAGAAGGGGGATCTGCATTTCTTAAGAGACTCAAACACAAAATAGTGATGAAAGTGATGTTCCCAAGATTTCTTCACTCCATTTTTCCTACTGTAGTCTGCAGAGTTCAGTATGATCTAAAGTCTCCAGGGTATGTGTTGTTTTCTTTTGGGTTATTTTTTTCTCTCAACGCCTTAAGTATTTTCCCCCGTTTGGTGTTTTGCTTGTACATTTTCATTTGTCCTCCCCCACATAATAGCCATTTCATTTCCTGTTCAGGTTTGCAGTTAAACAGATACAAGTAGGGTCATTTCTGAAGTGGGAAAGTACCTACTTTCATGATCAATTTATTCCCTGTAATGGCTGCTCTTTTTTTGTGGAGGGTGGTCATGCTGGGGATCGAACTCAGGGCCTTGCGCTTGCTAGGCAAGTGCTCTACCATTGAGCTAAATACCCAACCCTGTCTGCTCTTTTTCTAAGCTCTTTTTAAGAAGATTTGAGGAATATTTAGATGGGTTGGTCATTTATTCATGCCCACATTTATTGAATGTCTGAGTATCAGGATTTTTAAAAATCCAAATGCAAATTGAGGTTCCATGGAAAGCCAGGGAGCTAGTACAGATAGTGTTGGAGCAGTTGTGAGCACAAGGGCATCTTCAAAAATAATTGCCAGGCTCTGGCGTCCCCGCCACTGTGTGCTGCTGCTGGCTTGTAAGGGCTGATGAGAACTGCTAACTTTCCAGAGATTTAGGGGACCATTCATAAACACAACTACTTAAAAAAAATTAAGTTATATAAGCTTTCAGTGAAATGATTTATATTTAAAAAGGCAACACTCAAGCCTTGTGTGGTGGCACATGCCTGTAATCCCAGCACTTGGGAGGCTGAGGCAAGACGATTGCTGAGAGTTCAAGCCAGCCTGGGCTACATAGTGAGACCCTGTCTCAAAAAAAAAAATTATCCTCAAAAGTAATCACTTTCTAATTATTTTAATGTTGTATTTTTGAGGTTAGATACTTAATTTTTATCTATATGGTAAGAATACTTTGTGTGCTCCTGCACATCTCTTTCCGGCTATTGATGGCACATTTCTAGCTCAGAATTGGCCAGGGTGAAAGAACTTACGGAAATCTACAAATACTATGAAAATTAAGGTTTTATTTCTTGTTTTTATTGTCTAGACTTAAGAAAGTGATGGTAGCTGGATGTGGTGCATAACTGTAATCTCAGCACTCCGGGAGGCTGAGGCAGGAGGACTGCAAGCCAGGACCCAGGCTGGGCAATTCAGTGATATAGAGACTGACTCTCAAAAAATGACTGAGGATATATCTGAGTGTGAAGGCCCTGGGTTCAACCCACAGTACAGGGGAGAAAAGTGATGGCAAATATGTTAATTCAGAAAAGACTTGAGAATGTCATGTGCAGCTAATAGCACAGACATTGAAAAGTATTTCAGAATTTGAACATTATTATCTTGGTAGAGAAGTTGCTCACATCACTGATGAACAAAACTTCTAAGATAATTTTGTTTCATTTTACTAATTTGTGTAAAAAATCAATCCACTTTTTTTGGTCAGAACTGATTTGTCAGTTGCAACTTTGGCAAAAATCAAGTACTGTATTCTGTGAGATTGATTATATGAAGTTTACAAAAAGGAGTATGTTTTATAAAGTGTGCGCTGTTCAGTACAATTGCTCTGTAGATATACATATGCATCTTTTCTCCCCTGAGAGCTGGTTGTTAAGCATTTACCAGTGCCCCATTGTTTTCATACATGGATTGTGCGCTTACCCTCAGGCGGCAGTTCTGTTTTTTAGATACATGAATCAAGGCTCTGAGTCAGAGTCACCTTTCCAGGTTACACACCTGCTGAGTGGAGGCTTAGGAGACAAAGCCAGACATCTGGCCTCCAGAGGCTGCTCCAAACTGTACTCGTAAGGGAGCACAGGTTTGGAGTCTCCTTGCAGGGTGGTTTTGAGTGAATTAATTTTTTTCTCACTATAATGTACTTTTTAAAAATTAATTTCATCGGTACACTTTTGACATAATGATCACATTCATCATAGGGAATTTGTACCTGTGCATAATATTATCTTAATACTTTTTTCCCCATTCCCCTTCCCTCTCTTCTTCCCCTCTCATTTACAAAACTTTGTTTCCATTGTTTTCTTCCATTTTTTAAAATCCATATTCTCCACCCCCTCCGCCGCCCCCCCCCCCAGTTCTCCTTCCATTTGAACATTTTCTTCCTACTTCTCAATATCTCACCTGTTTTGGTCCTTACTTATATATCCTTTGGGTTTTTGACACAAGGGAAACAATGTGATATTTAAACATGTGTGTCCAATTTATTTTACTTAAAATTATGATCTCAAGGTGTATTCATTTACCTAAAAATGTCTCAGGTTTATCCTTCTTTATGGCAGAGTGGTACTCTATTGTTTATGAAAAACCACATTTTCTTTATCCACTCATCTGTTGATGGGCACCTGGGCTGTTTCCAAGATATACCTATTACATATTGTGCTACCATAAACATGGGTGTACATTTATTGCTGTGGTATGAGACTTTTAACTCTAGAAGATACCAAGAAAGGGAATAGCTGGGTCAAATGGAACCTCTAGTTTTAGTTTTCTGAGGAATCTCCATACTGATTTCCATATTGTTTGTACCAATTTACACTCCCATTCCACAGCCTGACCAGCATTTGTTATTGGTTAATTTCTTTTTTTTTTTATTTTTCTAAAATTTTATTTTATTTTATTTTTATTTTTTATTTTTTAAATTTTATTTTAATGGTACATTTTAGATGTTCATAGTGATAACATTCATCATAGGGGATTTGTACCTGTACGTGACATACCTTGTTGCTTCTTTTTTTTCCGTTCCCCTCCCCTCACCCCCTCCTTCCTCCCCATTTACAAAAGCTTTGTTTCCATTTTTTCCTTCCATTTTTTATTTCTCTTGTCTCTCTGTTCTGTTCCCCTCCCTTGTTCCCTTTCCTGTTTGGACATTTTCTTCCCTTTCCCAATATATTACATTATAGTCTTTATTTACACTTTCAGTTTCTCACACCAGAGAAACAAGGTGGTATTTAAACGTGTGTCCGATTTATTTCACTTAAGAGTATGGTCTCAAGATGCATTCATATTTACCTATGAATATCTCAAGCTTATCATTCTTTATGGCAGAGCAGTACTCCATTGTATAAAAACAAACACGTTTTCTTTATCCATTCTGCTGTTGATGGGCATTTGGGCTGTTTCCAAGATTTAGCTATTACAGCCTGTGCTGCTATAAACATGGGTGTGCATATATGATGCTTTTAATTGTTTTGGGAAGATACCAGGAAGTGGAATAGCTGGGTCAAATGGAATCCCTAGTCCTAGTTCCTTGAGGAATCTCCACACTGATTTCCGTAGCTGTTTCGCCAGTTTACATTCCCACCAACAGTGGAGAAGGGTTCCTTTTTCTCCACAGCCCCTCCAGCATTTGTTAGTGGCTGATTTGTTGGTAATAGCCATTCTTTGTGGAGTGAGGTGGAATCTCAGGGTTGTTTTAATTTGCATCTCTCGAATGACCAGTGATGTTCAACATTTTTTCATATGTCTATCTGCTGTTCCTACTTCTTCATCTGAGAAGTGTCTATTCATTTCTGCTGCCTGCTTTTGGATTGGGTCTTTAAATGTGGGGGGGTCTGATTTTTTTGAATTCTTTATATATTTGAGATGTTAGTCCTTTGTCGGAGGAATAGCTGGCAAAATTTTTTTCCCACCCTGTGGGTTGCCTTTTTGCTTTGTTGGTAGTTTCTTTTGCTGTGCAAAAGCTTTTTAATCAGGTCCCAGTTGTTGATTCTTTGTGATATTTCCTGGGCAACTGGGGATTTGTTCATAAAGTCCTTGCCTACACCTATGTCTTCAGGAGTTCGACCTATTCTATCTTCCAATAGATTTAGTGTTTCTGTTTTAATATTTAGATCTTTGATCCACTTTGATTTTAGCTTAGTGCATGGGGAAAGATACGGGTCTAGTTTTAACCTTCGGCATGTGGAGAGCCAGTTTTTCCAGCACTATTTATTAAAGAGACTATCTTCAATGAGGTTGTTTGGCCCCTTTGTCGAAGATAAGGTGACTGAGAGTGTTTGGACCTGTTTCTTCATTTTCTAATCTGTTCCATTGGTCCTGGGGTGTGTTTCTGTGCCAGTACCATGCTGTTTTTATTACAGTAGCTTTGTAGTATAGTTTTAGGGCAGGGACTGTGATGGCCCCTGTTTTGCTTTTGTTGCCCAGAATTGCTTTTGCTATTCTAGGTTTCTTTTGGTTCCAAATGAATTTTAGGATTGTCTTCTCTAATTCTGTGAGAATACTGGTAATTTAATTGGGATTGCATTAAATCTGTATAGCAGTTTTGGGAGTATGGCCATTTTCACTATATTGGTTCTTCCTGCCCAGGAGCAAGGGATATCTTTCCATTTTCTGATATCTTCTTTGGTCTCCTTTTTCAAAGTACTGTAGTTTTCCTTGTATAGATCTTTTACTTCCTTCGTTAGATTGATTACTAGGTACTTCATTTTTTTGGATGCTATTGTGAAAGGTGTTGTTTCCCTAATTTCTCTGTCAGTGAGTCTGTTGTTTGTGTACAGGAATGCTATTGATTTCTGAGTGTTGACTTTGTGTCCAGCTATGCTGTTGAATTTCGTTATTAAATCTAGAAGTCTTTTGGTGGAATTTTTGGGGTCTTCTATGTAGAGTATCATGTCATCTGCAAATAATGATAATTTAACTTCTTCTTTTCCTATCCTTATTCCTTTTATTTCTTTCTCTTGTCTAATTGTTCTGGCTAATGTTTCCAGAACTATATTGAATAAGACTGGTGAAAGCAGACATCCTTGTCTTGTTCCGGATTTTAGAGTGAAAGCTTTTAGTGTTTGGCCATTTAGTATGATGTTGGTTGTTGGTTTGTTATAGATGGCCTTTATCAGATTGGGATAAAGACCGTCTATTCCAATTTTCTGCAGGGCTTTTATCATGAATGTGTGTTGGACCTTATTGGTTGATTTCTTGATGAGCCCTTTTTGGAGTGAGATGAAATTTCAGTCTTGCTTTAATTTGCATTTCTCGAATGACCAGTGATGTTGAACATTTTTTCATATATTTATTTGCTGTTTGTACTTCATCTGAGAAGTGTCTATTCATTTCAGATGCCCATTTTTGGATTGGGCTTTTAAATTTGGAGGTTCTGATTTCTTTGAGTTCTTTATGTTGAATAAATTAATTTGATCTGTCCAGTTGTGGAGCTAAAATGCATGGAAATTTTCAGGAGTGGGTAAAATGAAAGCTTTTCCTGGGGAGGATTCACTACATAATAGGAAATAATGTTATCCTTCATTGTTTCCTAAATATATTTTTCTCTCATCTGTAAAAAAGGATAAAATGGTTTTAAAACTAAGTGAAATGGAAAAAAAAAAGACTAAACGAAACCTATTCAAGGTCCCTTTGCAAACAAGGAAGATCTACACGATGTTCGGTGTTTTCCTCCATAAATTAGCATGGCCTGTTCTAAGACTTTACATAAATGGAATCATTGGATGGGGTACTCCCAGGTAGAAGGCGTCTTCACTCAGTGAAATGTTTTTGAGCTTCATTTATGTCTTCCATGTATTGGTAGTTTATTCCTTCTTATTGCAATGTTGCACTCCATTGTATGGCTAGACCATGCTTTATCATTCTGTTGAATGGAGTGTGGGCTCTTTGAGCTCATTATGGATAAAGCTGTTAGGAACACTCTTTGGTATTTGAAGTCGCACTATATTGCGACTTCACCTAAATCGTGAAGAGAATTAATTCTCTCTGTCTTGAGTCACCCAGAAAGATCTCGCTGTCAATTAGGAGGCGATTACGACAAGTTGCAGCTCTGAATAGTACATGCACCTGTTACGTATTTCCCGCACACCCCTCCAGAGGTGGCCAGTTCCTTGCTGCTGCTTCGGCCCCACTGAGGATGTCAGAAACAGGAGCTTACCTTGTACCCATGAAGAGGCAATTATCAGAAACAAAAACCAGAAGATAAGTGTTGGTGAGATGTGGAGAAACCGGAACCCATGTTGCAAAGAGTGAAACCCGGGGCAGCTATGGAAAAGTGTGTGGCCTCAGAAATTAAAAACAGAAGTATCATATGATGCAGCAATCCCACTGCTGCCTGTTCAGAGCGTGGCCTGCATCCTGTTTCCCCACACACACCTCAGAGAGTTGAAAGCAGAGAGAGCCTTGAAGAGATAGCTGTACCTACATGGCTACAGCGCCATTATTCACGGTAGCCCAAATGTGGAGTGTCCACTGACACAGGAAAGGACAAAATGTAGAAATATGTGTAACTCGAATGAATTATGTGTAACGGCAAAGCTTGCTGCCTGGGCATTAGAAGTGGATCACTACAGAAGCTTGGCGTGGTGCGCACCTGTAGTCCCAGCCGTTCAAGAGGTTAAGGCAGGAGCATCCCTTGAGCCCAAGAGTTCGAGGCCAGCCTGGGCAACATAGACCCTGTCTCAAACAATAAATTAAAGAGGTCAAATGGCTCCAGTCGGGGGTCAAAGATAAGAATTTGGAGGCCTCTCTCCTGCCTGTAGAGGACTGGCTAGGGCTTTAGGCTTCCATTTCCCGTAAACAGACCATTCAGGCATTTGTCTGTCTCTAGGGTGACCCACACCCTATTTCCATGTATGCATATACAGTACTGCTGGTTGTCACATGTGTGTGAGCGCCGCCTCACTCTTCGTTCCTGCTTTGCATGACTCATTCTGCCCTCCATGCCCAGGATCTGGAGGTAACAATCCTTGAACTTGAGGATGATGTATTGAATGTGTGCCTTCCATCTGAACAGCCAGGGGCTCCCTGAGGCCAGTGTCTCCCCACCCCCAGCTGTGGGGACACAAGGTTGGGCTTGTGCACCTGGATAATGGTCAAACTAGAGCCACAGGCCTCACTAGCTCAGTTGTCCTACCTTATCAGAAGTCTCTTTTTCCTCTGCCTCCGTTACCTGTGGTCGACCATGGTCTAAAAATATTAAGTAGAAAATTAGAGAGGTAATCCATAAACTTTTACATTGCATGCTGTTTTGAGTAGCAGTGAAATTTGGTGCCATCCCACCCCATCCTTCCCACGATGTGAATTATCCCTTTGTACAGCGTGTCCACACAGTATTTACTTTCTGTGTGGAAAAAACATAGCATAGCTGTGGTTTCAGGCATCTACCAGCTGCCCTGGATTGTATGCCTTGCAGATAAGGGGGCATGGAGGGACTACTATAGCCAAATCACAGGAAGTGGAAAGGTGGTTACCTTGGGGAGAGAGGAAATGGGGTGTCATTTCAAAGTTTCAGTTTTTGCAAGATGAAAACATCTTCGAGATTGGTTGTACTTAACACTACTGAACTGTACACTTAATGGTTAAGATGGTACATTTTATATTACATGTATTTTACTACAGCTAATTAAAAGAAAATAATTTGGGAATTCTGATCGTTCTTTGTCATCTTGTGTGCATTTGATGTTTTCTGTCATGGTTGCAAAATGACTGCCACAGTTCAGATATCCTACTGGTGGCAAAAGCACCATCTTTAGAGAGAAGAGACCTCTGTCTTGGTTATTTTTGGGGAGGGGGGAGGGTGTTTCCCAGAAGGCTCCAGCAGACTATACCTCTTGGTTCTCATTGGTCATCCTGGGTCTCAAATAAATATCATTTCTCAGCTTCTGGAGAGAGTGGTAGGCTCTTCCAGAAGGAAGATGTTGGGAATGGTTATTGGGTAGGCAACCAAAAAATGTTTTCTACATGGAAACCTGGGGAAAGAGGGTCCTCCTTTGTGAGCTCAGCATCGATGGCCACCATCAGTGGTGACCAGAGTAACCACTTAGTTGATACAGGAATGTGCTATTAGGTAGAGAGGTAGGTCTAGCTCTGATCTGTGCTGGGTCAGGGCAAGAGTATAGCTCTAGCCCTGGCCTGCCCTTGTTCTTTTTCCCGCCTGCCTTTGTCTTATTGCATGAGGGTCTTCTCCAGTGGCGTGCTCGAGAAAGCCAGTTTTGAAGCCAACTGACTTCACATCGGTAGTGTGAAATTGCCATGGTGGGAGTGCTGATTCTTTGTGTGAGCTACAGATGAGGGCTCCTTCCACCGCTAGAACCAGCCCAGCCGAGCCTCTTGAACATGCCTGGGGACACCCCAGCTCCCAGGTCCAAGCTCTGTCCGTCTCACACATACTCACCTACTGAGCTGTGCCTAGGGCCGTGCATGCTGGCTGTGTAGTCTGCCTGTGGGAGGACCAAGGAAAGAGGTTTAGTGGGCGCAGGGCCATTTATACAGAGAGTCTGAGTACCTGGAATTTGACCTATAAGAGGGCCTGGGGTAGTGTGAGCTGTTGGCGAGAGGGGAGGGCACAGCCAGATGAAGGCCTGAGTTGGCCTTTCAAAGTATGGCCTCTGGTCGGGCACCCAGTAGCCTGAGTGGCAGGGAGGGTGATCGAGGGGAATACTTCTGTCCCCTCACTTTCTGACTGCAGGGAGTGGTCCCCTTCACCCCTCGTCTCCCCACCTAACTTCTCAGTGAGGGAGAATTGCTGGTGTAATTTATCAGAACCTAAGACACTCATTTGAAGGCCACGTCTCAGTAGCAGACGGGGTTACTGTACCTTGAAGTTTGGAGTCGTGGGAAGATACAGCTTTGGTGATTGTGCGGTCCCTGGGCAGCACCTCCTGTGACCTGTGCGAGCCTCACGTGCTCATAGTTGGAGCTTTGGGAGGTGACTGGACCACAGGTGTGTGATACTGAGTAGTCCACTGATGGTTTGCTAGTTGGGTGTGATGCTGGGAGGTGAGGCCTGGTGGGAGGGGTGGGTCACTGTGGGCGTGGGCTGGATATATATCTACCCCACCGCCTGGAGCACTCTCTGCTTTCTCCTCTGCCATGACTCTGCTGTGCTGCCCTGTGTTGGAGCTGGCTGACTGGACTGAAACTGCTGCAAACTGTGAGCTAAACTAAACCGTCTTTCCTTTAATTTGTGGGTGTTTGGTATTTCATCCTAGCCATGAAAAGTAAGGCAGAATCCTTTCCATTTTAGATCCAGGCAGGAGGGAGCATGAGGGCTCCTAGCACAGAGGTGCTCAAAGTATCGTCTTCCAGTGAGTATCATCAGAGAACCGGTCAGAGGTGCAGATTCTGCTGGGCGTGGTGGTGCCCGCCTGTAATCCCAGCACTTGAGAGGTTGAGGCAGAAGGATCGTCATGAGTTCCAGGCCAGCCTGGGCTACACAGTGAGTTCAAAGCCAGCCTGGACTACATAGTGAGACCCTGTCTAAAAGAACAAAAGAAAATAAAAAACAATAAAAAAATTGCAGATTCTACCCCCACCCTCATGGGAGACTCTGGGGTTGGGCCCAGCAGGCTTGGTTTCAAAAGTACCCCAGGTGATTCTGATCCAGTTAAGATTGAGAATTCCTGTTTTAGAAGACAACAGTTTGGTTTGTTAATTTGCTGAGGCTGGGTGGTTTAAAGCAGAGACGTTAGATTTCTCATGGTTGTGGAGGCTGGAAGTCTGAGATCAGTGTGGGGTAGGGTGGGTTCCTTCTAAGGGCCGAGAGGGAAGGGTCTGTTCGGGTCTCTCTCCTTGGCTTGTAGATGAATCTCTTCCTGTGTCTTTGTGTCATTGTCCCTCTCTGGGTCTGTGGGTCGCAGTTCCTTTCCTTCTAAGAACCCCAGTCAGATTGAATTAAGTCCCACTCCAATCACCTCATTTTAATGAACACTTTTGCTTCTTTTTTTAGTGGTACTGGGGATTGAACCAGTACCACCAAACCAGTACTTTGCGTTGAGCTCCATCCCTACCCCTTATCCCCAGCAGGTGAGCATGTCAGGGTCTCACTAAGTCTCTTAAATTGCTTCAGGTGAGCTTGAATTTGTGTTCCTCCTGCCTCCGCCTCCCAGAATGCTGCGATTACAGGTGTGCACCACCGTGCCCAGCTAACATAGGCATTTTGAGGATACAATTCAGCTCACAACACTTGGAAAACCTGGTGATATAAAATCTGTATGTCCATCTTTGTTTGATTTCCCCATTTGTGACCATATGGGTTGCAAACTGGGTCTTCCTTGTACTTGCAGCTCTAGTGTCTTCCAAAATGTTGTAGTTTCTCAAATTGATTGACTATTGACAGGAGGCTTATTGATATTTTATTGGGATTATAATCATACTTTTTGTGTGTGCAAAGTACACCTGCCTAGATGTAATTTGGTTGCAGGGCTTTTACCAGGAAGTCTGATACGGGACACTTTTTAAATGAGGTCCTAACTGCCATATGCCACAATAGATTTCTGAGTTGCTTGATCTTCTTGCACAGCTTGTGTGTAGGGAAAATTCTTCTGGGGCTGCAGAAGAGGCTTGAGATTAACTGCTTCAGAAACATGTTTGTTTCTTTTCTGTCTGAGAGCTTTTGAAGAGGGAAAAGCAGGAATAAATAACCCTACTTCATTCAAACATTGCACAGGATTCTAGGTGTTAGTCATTTTAAGTACTCAGAGCCAGACTGTAGAGATCAGATAATTGTCATTGAGAGGTATGACGCTTTACTTGCTAGAGACTTTTTGTTTGATTGACTATTTAAATTGATTTAATTGACACTCAAATTATAAGTTGCTATGGAGACCTATGCATTGCCAATGCTGCCTGGGCCTTAAAGACGCATAAACTACGTTTAATTTTCTTCCATAGAGCTGACATTGTTGTAAAACAGAGCAAAGCAGAGTGAATGCTGAATTAGAGCAGACATCCTGCTCTCGCTTTCTTCCCTTCACTGTTCTCTGTGGTTTCTATGTTTACTAGGCCCTGAATAGCCCAGTGTTAGAAATTGTATAATTTGGTCTCTGGAGTTTTTTCAAGAAAACCACATTACTGTCTCTCCTACAGTTCTGTTGCTTTTCTTGGTAACATACTGTGGGAGTTGAGAAGCTCTGAGGATGCTTGGCATCTACGTAGTTAATAAACTCCAGCTCAAATCCAAGGTTTGACAAATGACAAACTTCTCTCATTTCTGTGACCATATTTTGTTCATTCAAGTGGGACTTCGGAAGAGGGCTCCAAAGTAACAGAAGACTGGTTCATGAGATATCTGTAACTTCAGGGGAGCCAGAAGGGCCTGGCAGGTCTAGGGAATCTATCTTTAGTTGTGCCAAGAAATTGAATTAGCAGGCTAAGCTTGAGGAAACACTGGAAATTCTGGCAACTGCTCTAAATGGATTTTCTCACTTCTCTGAGCTTTGCCCACAGCCGCTGAATGTATTATGTTACAAAGCTAATTATAAAAGATCTTGAACGCCAAGGGAGAGCTGACTCATCTGATAAGCTGATTTTGGAGCATGCCTCACGCCTGGGTTGTAATACCCTTCTAGAAAGCATGGTTGGCAAGTTAAATAAGACCAAACCTACCTTGAGCCGTAGACATTGCAAAAGACTGAAGTTTGCTGGCTGCAAAAGTTTAGGTTTTACTGAAATATATTTGTTTTGTCTCAGTTTCATGCTTTAGACTATCATTTGGTGCTGATTTTTATGTTTGTTTTAGGGAGAAAGCACCTCCTTTTTTGTTGTAAGAGGCTCTTTATTTCATTTGAGAGGTGGGATTGGCGTTTGTGACATATTAGTTGTCCACTCTGGTAGTGGGGTAGTTTTGGCTTCACTCTGTGACTTCTTTGAGAACTCAGGGCAATCTTGGAACTTCTCATGTAACCATGTTTAAGAAATTGGTAACAATAACAGGAATTTAGATTGGGGAAGGGCCTTAGAGATCATCTGTTGCAACAGTACTCAGACTTCTCTCCCTAAGACACGTGTGAGTGGTGCTTTAGTTTGATTCCTTCCGAAACAGACTTGGGGACAAGAATTTGGGTGGTGGGAAGTGATGCCAGGAGACAGAAGGAAGGGAGAAGCCAATACAGGGTACCTACTGAGCTGGCTACCACTGAGGGCATCTGTGGTTTAGTCATGTTAAGGACACTGTATGTGCTTCAGGGTTGTCCCACCAAGGGACGAGGGAGTTGGGATGCTTATCCATTGGCTCTGTCTCTTACTGGCTGAGGGATGCCCAAGAGCTGAGCTAGTTTCCACATGCCAGAGAAAGCCTTCAGCCGAGAATCAGAGAGATCTAGTGTTCCATCATGCTTCACCTGAGGCTAGAGTTTTCCATCGATAGCAGGCAAATTTCTGTAGGGGGCCCAGGATGGGGCCAGTTGGACTCAAAACAAGTACTAAATGCCAGGGTGATCAGTCCAAAGACGGTATTAGGTAAAGGTAGTGGGGCTTACACATGGTGTGTCCTAGAGATAGCCAGACAAGGGATATTCTACTTAGGCAGGGATGGACTTCAGAGGAGAGTTTAAGGAACTTGACTCAAGGCAGAGCCAGTTTCTACCTGGTTAACAGTCTGTTTGAATTTTCAGAGTTCCAGGCAACAATCTAAGCAAGATTTTCAACATCTAGGAATATTCAAGGCAGCGACTTGGGTTCAGGCTTTCAGGGAATAACATGCAGCCAGCCAGGTCACTGAACAGTCACAGGCCTCTGGATTTCTTGGTCAAGATAAAGGAAAAAGTGAGGGGGGCTCTACACCTTAGCCTGTGATGCTGAATCTGTTAGTACTAATAGGAACTGTCCACTGTGGTTGCAGGGGACTGAGACATGGGCTGGTGGTACACAGGACAGGGCAGCAGTACTGTCTGCCTTAGTGGTGACCTCTAGGTGCATAAAACACATTGGTGGGAGTATCCGTGGTTATTATTTTGGTTTCTAATCTCACTTGCAGATCCTTAACACCTTCCTCCCCAATTAAAAGGTGAGGATCTTTTGAATTCTTTTCTTGAATCTAGGCAGACTTATGAGTGCTTTGAACAATAGATGATGAGAAAAACCATATACGTGACTGCCAAGGTCAGGTCATCAAAAACAGGCAATTTGCACTTTGGCTGCTGGGACACTCACATATGGACCTTGTTGTGTCAGATGTCTAGCTGGAGAGACATGCAGGCTCTCTGGTCAGCAGCCCCGATGAGCTCCCAGCGGCCAGGATCAACTGCCAGTCGGTTAAGGGCACCACCCCGCTGTCTCCTTGACCTTTCGGACGTCTGTGGCCATAGCCAACACCTTCCTGAAACCTGCTGAGTGACCCCCAAGTGAGAACTGTCCAGTCAAACTCTGACTGAAGCCTCTCCCACAGAATCTGAGACACAAAGGTGAATGATTATTGTTCTGCCCTTCTAAGGTCATTGTGTAGCATTAGTAACTGGGCTATTTACACACAATTTCCTGGACTGATGTTCTGGGTGAAGGGTCAAGAATATGACTTGTGAATTTTGGGGTATTTGAGGGACCGGGAGAAGAAAGTTCTCTAAAATTTTAGCCTCCAAATCATTTGGGTCATGAAATATCTCCTACAAAAAAGAATGTCAAGCATCCATGATGGTGTATATCTGTAATCTCACTACTCTAGGAGGCCGAAACTGGAGGATTACGAGTTCCACCCCAGCCTGGGCCATTTAGCAGTTTAACAACACTGTCTGAAAAGAAAAACTTTAAAACAGGGCTGTGGATGTAGCTCAGTGTGAAGGCCCTTGGCTGGATCCCCAGCACTGTTAAGAAAAATCAATGTTGTTTCATGTAATGCACCATAATGAATAGAGCTTAGTGATGAAGAAAAGCATAGTTATTATGGTTAAGATTATAAATGTCCCTGATGCGGCAGTGGTCAGAGGTGGGGTTTTGGGAAGTAATTGGCTCCTGAGAACTCTGATCTCATCAATGGATTAATCCACTGATCTGTTCATAATTAAATGGACTATTAGGAGGTAGTAGAAACTGTAGGAGATGCGGCCTAGTTGAAGGAAGAAGGTTTCTTTGGGAGTGCCCTTGAAAGGTTTATCTTGACCCTGGCCCCTTCTTTTCTCTCTCTCTCTCTCTCCCCTCTCTCCTTTCCCTCCTTCTTCCCCATCTCCCACTTCCCCTCTCCCCTTCTGGCTGCCATGAAGTGAGTAGCTTGGCTGCACTCTGCCCTTCTGCCATGACATCCTGCCTCAGCTCGGGCCCAGAGCAGTGGAACTGGCTGACCATGGTCTGAAACGTGAGCCAAAATAAACCTTTCCTTCTGTAAGTTGTTTTTCTCAGTTACTTTGTCATAGTAACAGAAAGCTAACACAAACCTTAAAGTATCCTACATTTAAAAACCTAAAACA
Organism: Hystrix cristata; assembly: GCA_004026905.1. NCBI lineage: Eukaryota > Metazoa > Chordata > Mammalia > Rodentia > Hystricidae > Hystrix > Hystrix cristata. Next base: position 54,320 of record PVJO010011146.1, read on the forward strand.
TTAGTTACAAAGTTTCCAAACTTCAGCAAATCATTCCAGATACCTGATGAACCTAAAGTCCTGATACATTTTTTATTTCTAGTTCAAAGACCCAAGGCTGATTATTACCCAGTTCTTGGAGAAACTGATAATAAATTCTTTCTTATATCAATGACAAAAAAAGTTTTGAGATGAAAAGTGGTTGACAGTTTTCCTTGATTCTGCCTGAATTAAGGACTGTATAGCTGTGACTGTTAAAACAGTCCTTAGAAAGACTGAACTGAGACGTGATCAATTCAGAGACTGCACAGATAAACCTTCACCACAGATTCTAACCTGGCTACATTTCAACATTCTTCAGGATTCACATCTTCAGTTGATAGACTACTATAAGCACTGTGAACAATGCTGGGACACTGGTTTGATCCTTAAGTTTTTTTTTTTTAAACTCATTTTGGTTTTAGACATAGGTAAGAGGTGCTAGAAAAATGTCTGCTACAGTTCTTAAGGCATCCTCTAACTTACACTAAAGTAAGAGTGTATGTTGATGTTGGTGGAGTGTGCATATGTGTGTACTTAGAAGTTAGTTTCTCTATCTCCTATATTTCTTGTTAAGTGGAAATCGTATACAGAGGATGAATTAAATTTAAATTATTTATGGCTACAATACCCTGTAGGTAATGTTGCAGGTTCATAGAACATCATAATTTTGTATCTAGTTTATGATTTTGGAGACTGGTCTTCACTGTGGGCTGGGCTTAGCTGGCAAGATCTGGCTTGGGCCAGCCTGGTTGACTTTGGACAGGATCACACAGGTGTGTCTGGCCAGCTGCTGGTTTGGGTGGGCTGACTTGCTTCTGGGGAATTCAGCTTGGCTGGTGGGGACTGCTGGAGCCTCTCCCCTCTCATCACTCATCCTTGCACATGCTAGTTTGGGTTCATTCACACGATAGCGCGACGGTTGGTGGTGAGCAGAGCACATTGGCCTCCTGACGCATGGACTATTTCTTATGTCAAAGAAAGTCTTAAGACCAGCGCAGTCGCAAGGAGTGGAGAAAAAGACAGGTGGAGTTAGTGTCTTGTTACCAGGATGAAGGTACAAGGGGGGAATGAATTAGTGGTCATTTCTTCAATCTATCATGCCTGGGTTTATAATTTTTCTCAGTATGTGATTTCTCATCTCATGTCTGGGCCACCAGCAAGACAGTGTCTCAGGTGATTGTTGAAAATGGAAGTTTATGAGAAACTAGGTATTAAGAATTGTTAGAGTAACATAGAAACCCTGGAAATGAGGGTTTTGAGCTTTGGGACTGCATGTCAGCAGTTGGTGAGGCGCTTTCCCCAAAAATTGTTGTGACAAAAATGTGTGGCATTTGCCTTTGTGTGGTTTTGCCTTCACATCTCAGCTTTGGGCCAGGAACACCCAGTTATCCCGTTGGATCAGGAACTCGTAGAGTATGGAATACCCTCTGACCGTGGCAGGATGGAGGGGTGCTGTGGTAGGGAAGGGGCGCTAACTCTCTTGGAGGCTGTAAGCATCACACACAGAATGGGGCTTTCTGCTGTATTGGTTTATACTTCTCGCAGGGGTGAGCTCTATATTGAAAGTTTGGGGATTATATTGGGACATTTCAAATGTATGAAGGGCTCACTGTGGAAAAATGATTAAACCTTGTTATATCTCAGAAGAAGAATTGGGAATTACAGACAGGAGCTGAGAAATGTTACAAAGCTGGCTTCAATGTAAGAAAGGGCTTTTTGGGATCACCTGGGCTTTCTGTAATGGGGTGACGTGTTGCATATCACTGGTTGGTTCAGAGAATAGGCCCACCCCACTTGCTGGCAGTTCTGTTTGTGTGTGTAAGTGCAGTTGTGTGGCTGCATCTATTGGGAGGGAAGGTAGGTATGTGCATGATGGTGGTGATGAGAGTGGAAGTTGCTTCTAAGGCCCCTTAAAGGCAATATTTTCTGTTCCGAGTCATAGGTTCAGATTTGTGAGAGGTAGAAGGTCAAGTGGAAAGAGTGAGGGTTTCAGAATTGGACAGATGTGGATGGATTCCTAGCTTTATAATCTTGGGTGAGGTACTTCCCTCAGTTTGTTTCTGTATCTGTTAAATGAGCTAGTTTTAAGGATTAGAGAAAATGCTGAGTACCAAGAATAGTTCTTGGCCCCAAATAGGTATTAAAGATGATAACTACTATATATATAGAGTCACATAATCTTCAAATATATTTTGAAAATCTATATTCAGAATCAGCTAAGTTCTAGGGTTCAGTGGTGATTTTTTTGGGGGGGCATTGAACTTGGGGCCTTGTGCTTGCTAGGCGAGTGCTCTACCGCTTGAGCTAAATCCCCAGCCCCCAGTGGTGAGATAGACATTGTTTTTGTGTATTTTTCTCCCTTCAAGAAGCTTTACAGTTATTGAGAAGAACTAAATAAATAAGTAAAATACAGTTTGATAAATGCTTTCAAAGAAAATTTCTATCTGCAGGAGAAATTCATTGAGAAATTCTGTCTGCAAATGTTCATGTTCCTGTTCTGTGCAGGGCGGTAGAAATGCTGGAGTTTCATCATACCGCGGGGCGGTGTTAGTGGGTAGTGTACGACTTTTGCAGGGTGACTAGGGGAAGGATGACATCAGGAATGTTACACTAGGCATTTTGGAAGTCTGTTGCTAAGAATATGACCCCAAACCAAGAGGTTGAGGGAGGCAGAAAGGAGCAGATGGGAAGGGGAAGTAAAAAATAATTAAGAATGTGTTATGTACGTATACCAACTACCCACGATGAATGTAATCATTATGTACTGCAAACATACCAAAAAAAAAAAAAAAAAAAAGGGCCTGAAATCGAATTATTCTCTCCACTGAGCTGAGGAACCACAGTGTGAACTGGTAATTCTCAGTTACCCAGCAGGCGGCGCTCCAGTACCAGGGATTGCATTGAAAGTAACAATTTCGCCAAACGAGGGCGTTTTTTGGTTAATGTTTGTTTTTTCACGCTAAAAAGGAAAGCTGTTAGGAAAAATAAACAGTTTATCAGACATTGCGACAAAAGACACTTGAGGGGAAAGACAAGCTGTCGCTTCAAGGACAGGAAGAAAAATCCCTCCATCTGTAGAAGCCTGAGACGCCTGTGAATGCCTTATTTAAAAAAATCACGAGAAAGAAAAGAAAAACATCAGAAATAAAAGGGAAGATTAAGAAAATAGAAGACAATTGAAATCATATCCAAGCGAGGACGGAGGGTTGCAGCCTTGGCTGATGGATATGGAGGAGTACTGCAGCAGTTGGAAGAAATGAAAACAACTGAAACATAATTGGGAATTATTTTAAGCGTCCAGATGTACCATTTACTTTTCATGTCAAACCTCCTGCGTCAGTGGTTTCAGCTGCCCAGCCCACCTCCCGTTCTCCTTCCGTTACGTTCAGTAGTCTGAAGTCTTGGGCACATACGCCATATGTGCCTGTGGACATGTGCCTGATTTCCTGCTAAAAATTGCTTCGGTTGTTCAAACTTCTCGGGTTAGCAGAACAGGACAGCTGAATACGGAATTAGGTTCTAGTTCAAGGGACTGGGGTAGGAGAAGCTAAAATAAAAGGAAGTGTTCACTGTGGAAATGGTTAGATGTCCAAAGTGTCACTTGTGCTAATCTGTTATTCATGTTAGTGGGGTTCAGGTGATGCCCCTTCACTTCCTCCTCTTGGCCATTAATGTGGCTTTTCTCTTTTGTGTTTTGAGACAGGCAGTTCAGGCTGGTTTTGAGCTCACCGTGTAGGCCAGGCTTACCTAGAACTTGTAGCAGTCCTCCTGCCTCAGCGTCCCAACTGCTGGGATTACAGGCGTGTGCCACCAAGCCCAGCCTAACATGGCTTTTCTCAAAAAGAACTTCTCTACATTTCTCTTCCTGGATCAAATCAATTTGTTCTGGCAATCTTTTTTTAAAAAAGTTTTTTCAATTTTTTTAAAATTTATTTTTATATTTCCTAACAGCATTCCCTTTTAGCATTAGGAGATTTATTAGCAGGAGATTTATTTTGAGACACAATCTTTCTGAGTGACTAAATTGCCCAGGCTGGGTTTTAATTTGTGATCCTCCTGCCTCAGCCCCCCAGAGTGCTGGGATTACAGGCATGTGCCACCATGGCTGGCTTGGTAACGTTTTTTATGCAACACCATTTCACTTGGTTACTCTTTTCCTGGAGAGAGGTTTAAATAGTCTACATCAAAGTAATCTCAAACTTACCTAGACAGCATGAAAGAACAAGGAATTATTAGATTATTTGCATTCAGCCACAGACTATGCAGTATTTTGAGTTAAATTAATGCAGTAGGAAAACCATTATGCAAGCGGTTCTGACATTTTGATGTGTATCACCGTCACACAAGGGCTCTTTGAAACACAGATCATTGGGCCCCACTTGCAGAGTTTCTGATTGAGTAGGCTAGGGGCGGAGTCCTAAAAGGAAACTTTCTAACAAATTCTGGGTGATACTGATGTGCTTGGTCCAGGGACCTCACTTTGAGAATTTAGGCATTTGCTGATTTAGACATTTGCTGAAACAGTTTTCTATTTGCGTTGGTTATGGCTTTGGTATTCACTCTCCTACAGCTAAGCTACAGTTAGATGTGGTCAGAATCAGATCTTTAGGACCAGAAGAGAAGGATGGAGTGTGTAGATATTTCTTGCATGCTTGGTATGTGCCTGGTTCTTAATCTTCCTATGACTGTGCAAAAATAGGATTTCCCTCCCCACTCCCCACATGTAGGGACTGAGTCTTGACGAGCTTCCCCGGGGCACAGAGCTAGCAGGTGGCCGAGCTGGTCTGCACGGCTGCCCTGCAGACGCCGGCCACCACCGTCGGATCGACAGACCACACAGATTTCAGTTCAGACCGCCCTTGCTTGACTGACTGCAGCAAGTTTCTTAATTTCTGGACCTGTTTCCATTCTAAGGAGATAAGTACCTGTGTGCCAGGCTGGCTGAAGGATTCAGTGAACTAATGTAAGTGAAACTGCCTTGTGTACTGTCTGGCATGTAGTATGCTCATTCTAGCCGAGCTCTCCTTCCTTTCTTTAGAAATGCGAGTATTTGATTTGCCTTTACCTTGGAAATCAGTGGAAAGCTAGACTGGGATAGAGGTACTCAAATTTGGCTCACCCCAGGGAATTTGAAGCACCTCCGTGAGAAGGAAGGGAGCCACTTGTTTGTTAGTAAGAAGACCCATGTGAGTCCTCTAATTTCCCAAGAGACTCGTGCCTCACACGACCCAGCCCCTTGAGGGCAGCACTGTCTGTCCGGTACTAACTCGTCTCCCCTGTGCAGCCAAAGGAACTGTGCATACTCCAGGCATGTTTTCCGGAAGTCCTGTGTAATCCAGCCACTCCCTTTGTTTGGAATTCTTGCTTCTCTCTCGCTCTCTTTCTTTTGGTGTCAAAGCTATTTAACTTCTTATTTTGAAATGATTTCAAACCCGTAAGTAAAATAGTATTGAGCTCCAATGTACTTTTTTTTCTTTATTTGAGAGAGGGTCTCACTATGTAGTTCAGATTAGCCTTGGGCTCACTATGTAGCCCAAGCTGCACCTCAAACTTGAGGTGATCCTCCTGCCTCAGCCTCCTGAGTGCAGGGATTACAGGTGTGTACCACTGTGCCCGGTTTTTTTTTATTTTTTTATTTTTTGTTTTTTGTTTCTTGAGACAGAGTCTCACTATGTAGTTCAGGCTGGTCTTGAATTTACAGTATAGCCCAGGCTGACCTTGGTCTCACGGTAATCTTCTGTCTCAGCCTTCTGAGTGCTGGGATTACAGTGTGCATCACCATGCTCAGTTAATGTACTGTTTTAAACATTTTACAACCTGTTTTCTCCTGCCTATTCCTCACTCTGTGTCTCTATACACACATATAATCATATCTATAAGGTATTATTTCTCCGAACATATGAATGTAGGTTGAACATCTCTGAATGTAGAATACCATGTCCATATACTCTTTCCTACTTCAATATATATTTTTGAAGAACAAGGGCAGCCTTTTTTGGGGGGGTAGTACTAGTAATTGATCCTACAGCTTTTACAACTGAACTACATTCCCAGTCCTTTTTTTATTTTTTGTTTTGAGACAAACTTTCGCTAAGCCATGACATTGCTCAGGCTGGGCTCAAATTTGTTATCTTCCTGGCTCAGCCTCCTGATTCTAGGTGCTAGGATTCTAGGTGTGCACCACCATACTGGGCTAAGAACAATGACCTTCTTTTACAGAAGCATGTTACAGTTATCATATTTAGGAAATATAACATTGATTTTATATGTTTTTGTTTGATTGACTGATTGTGCCTCTACCTTATGTGGCCCTAGGACAGGCACAGCTGCCAGCCCTCTGTTCTGGCTGCCAGAATTCTAATCCCTTCCCGTACAACTAAACTTGGTAGTTACCTTATCTTTGTTGTGTCTGAGTCTGCTTCTGTTGGCTAATTTTTTCCCTGGGCATAGGTCGTATTTTCCTGCTTCTTTGCACGTCTAGTAATTTTAAAATTAGATGTTGATATGATGAATTACATTGTGTTGAGAGTTTGGATTTTGTTGTCTAAACAGCATTGAAGCTTGTTTGGTGGGCAGAACACCTAACGCACACACTGGCCTGCTTTCTGGGCTTGTCTCGTGGCTGTGTGGTTCTGCTCCGGAGTGGCCTGCCTTCCACGAGGAGGCGTGGTATTCGTGGTTCTCGGCAGCCTTTGAGGTGGGCGAGGGCCTGGTGCCAGGGC
>PVJO010011147.1:0-60981 GCA_004026905.1 Hystrix cristata
GAGGGGAAAGGGAAAATATGGAAAATGATAAATGAACCTGCTGTAAATAGGGAGGGAGGGTGCAGAGGGGAGGGGGGGAGAGGGGGGAGAACCAAGATACATCATGTATAGGTACAGAATTAATGTAATGAATGTGACCATTGTATGTAGAATGTACCAATACATGTTCTTGGTTTAAAATAAAATTTAAAAAAAAAAAGTTTTGGTCAAATCTGACAGCTTAAATGAAACTTTGGGAATTAGACAGTAACGAAAAGTTCTCGTAAATATGTTCAAAATTTTATTCTGACCCCAATTCACAGCTTACTACTAAGAAGCTCTCTTCCAATCCAGTGTATTCATTACATGGGTGAACTGTAGCCTCCTACTAATGGAATAATTTTTACCAGTTTGGAAGATTTTCTAGAAAAAGACCACAGAAAATGAGTTTACATGATAGTTCTTTTTCTCTTCTTTTGTTTTGTTTTTCAGTGGTACTGGGGATTGAACCAAGGACCCTGCACTGTCAGTGCTCTACCACCAGGCTGCCCCCTCAACCCTTTTTACTGTTTGATTTTGGGAAAAGGTCTCAATAAGTTGCCTTGGTTGGCTTCAAATGGATGATCACCCTGCCTCAGCCTCCCAAGTAGCTGGGATTATGAGTGTGTGCCACCATACCTGGCTGTGTGTTAGTGTCTTACAGGCTAAGTTGTGCCAAGATAGAGTCAGGAAGGAGCCTTTGTGTCCTGCAGACATTGGAGCCTTCTGTCCAATTACCTGAACTTAGAAAAGGAAGTGAGAATTTTACCCTAGAATATTTTCGGTTTTCCTGGAGAGAGGACTTTGAAATACACAAGATGCTGCCCAGTCATAACTAAGACATCGTCACTACAACATCCAAAGTTTAGTTTAACTTTCATAAAAATGTGGATACTGCTCAGTGATGGATGAGAAGCATTCCTTTCAAACCAAGGGTTTAATAGGCACAAAGTGAACGGTTGTACTTGTCATACCCATGAGAGATCTGAAAGACTCAAATATACGTTGTCGCATTTGTGAACAATGGTGGAAGTCAAGAAGTGTGTTATAGTTCTACAGTTTTTCCTAAGACTACATGGTAAGTAATGCCTACTTAGAACACATGATTTTCCATGTGTTCCACAATAGTTTCCACTCAACCTAAACATTGTATCCTGCACAATACAGCTGTCCACTCACCACACAACACTGTGAGATAACCTCGGAGGCTGCTAGAAGATCCACAGTCTAGCACACTTCTGCTCCCACACTGGTTTCCTGGCTGCTGAGAATGCCGCTCCCTCTTTATCACCACAGAGGCTTGAACCCAGCGCCATCACAGTGAGCCACATCCCCACTCCTTTGTTTTGTTTTGTTTTTTAACTGTAAGATAGAGTCTAAGTTGCCCACACTAGGCTCAAACTTGTGTTCCCCCTGCCTCAGCCTCCCAAAGTCCTGGATTACACGCATGTGCCATCATGCCTGGTTTCCGTCATTCCTTTCCTATGTAACTGTGCTCTGTGTTGAATTCCATAAAATAGAAAAAAAAAAACAAAAACAAAAACAATGCAGTGACTTTATGTATAGAAGCATTCCTAAGCCCAATATGGGTGCCTTGTGATGCTAAACTGATGACAGGATTTTAAAAACCTGGAATAAGAGCTCCTTCACAGCTGTGCCAACCAGAGCTGTATCTGTCTGTCTTTCTACTCTCTGGTTAACTTCCTGGAAGCCCTGTTCCATAGTTTTCCTTCTGAAGGGAAGGGGGAGGGTGGACAAGGTGACAGTAATATGAGAGGGGGGTCCCTCTTGCCTTCTAAGATACTGTAAGAATATTCCTGCATCCCTCAAATCGCTTGTTCCTGTTTCTAAAATAGCCTGCTGGAGACCTGATCAGATCATTAACACAGAGGTGGCCCACTAAGGACAGCCCTCACGCAGTAAGGTTAGTTCCTTCAGATAGGAACTGTACACTTGCCTGTCGGGCAAGCAGATGAGATCCGGGGTCTGGGAGGGGAGCGGGCCTGAGAAGGGGCAGGAGCAGAGCCCACCGAGAACACTGCACAAAGACTGCACCGTCCGCACGGGACACACAGGTTCCTGGTATCTGACCCATCATGTGACGGTCTTCAGTCATTTGGCCTCTTAATGTTGCTGCTCTGGAGAAACCAAGTCCTGGAGACCAGACAAGGAACCAGCTGCTGCTTTACAAAGATCACTCAAGATCGTATTTGTTTACTGAAAATGATGGCGACATTAAGTGCTGACTCAGCTGTCTCCCCAAGAGGAGAGAGGAAAATTACCAAACGCGGCTTTCTGTAAGTTTAAAACATATATTCACTAAAGCTGCTAATATGACCTACGGAAGACCCAAAACCAAACTGTAAGCTAAAAAAACAAAAATGGAGAAGGAAGAGTATTTTTGTTTTATTCTCCAATTTAACTTTTTAAAAGCTGAGCACCAAGTGTAGGTGAAGCACAGCAGTCAAAAGCAACCTTTTACCTCTAAAAGCCATGTCGCTATACTTAAGTTACCCTAATGGAACCCTATGGAAAGAGGCCATTAAATTTAGTTCCCCTACTTTAGCCCAGAGTGGTAAACTGAAGCCATTTGTCTTGTTTGGTAAAGCAGCATATTATACATCAGGAAATCCTAGCTTTGCATATGCCCTTAGGTCTTCTAGACCTCCCAGGACTAAAGGGAACCACTGAGCTTTCTAGTAGCCAACAAAAGGAGGGTGAAATCATTACTCAATTCAAAGTGTACATCAAATGAAAATAGAGTTGTTGGGAGTACTTAGGCCTGAGAGAAATTTGTGCGAGGCTCCCCCAATTAGAAATCAAATGATGTAGGGAGCCTGACCTTCATCACACCTCACAGCACAGAGTGACTGTCGAATAAGCCTGCTTCCAGCTATCCCTGATGACACAATGCCAACATGCAGCTCAGTAAAAAGCAGTCTACCAGAGGCCAGAATTGTCCATAGAACTGCTCTGAAGCTGAGCTGCCTCTCAGGATATATGGGGAGTACCCGAAGGACAAGTGGGCGAACAGATCGTACACCTTGCAGTGTCAGTTTGGGTAAATACTCAGTGGCAGAGTGACCACTTAGTGGCTGCTAAGGACCCAGTCTCTGCCCACCAATCAGCAAACTTGGGAGTGGGGCTGCTCTCAGGCTGACACCTGAGGAGCCTGGTCAGGGAGGCCACCACACCCCTAAGGAGCCAGAGGAGGGCAGGCCACTGACAGGGGCACAGATTTCCCCAGAAGAATGGTAAAGGTGAGTTTATGCTTGCTTGTTCGGTTTTTCCATTATCCCTGGCAATTTACAGATAGGGAAATGTTCAGTATAGATTATGAAACTGTTGGCTGTTTGTTATTCCTTGTAACCCTCAAAATTATGGAAAAGTTCACTGAAAACTGGTATGCTTCCCAAGTCAAAACATAGGTCTGTAAAATGGTTTTTTTTTATACAATAGAGTACTACTCTGCCATAAAGAGTGATAAGCTTGAGATAGTCCTAGGTAAATGGATGCATCTTGAGACCATACGCTTAAGTGAAATAAATTGGACACACATGTTTAAATACCACATTGTTTCTCTGGTGTGAGAAACTGAAAGTGTAAATAAGGACTAAAATGTATTATATTGGGAAAGGGAAGAAAATGTCCAAATGGGAAAGGGAACAAGGGAGGGGGGAAGGAACAGAGGGAGAAGAGAAATAAGAAATGGAAGGGAAAAACCAAGCTTTCGTAAATGAGGAGGGGAATGGGAAAAAAAGCAACAAGATACATTATGTACAGGTACAAATCCCCTATGATGAATGTTATCACTGTGTACATCTAAAATGTACCATTAAAATAAAATTAAATATATATATAGGTCTGTAGAAGAAAGGGCAATACTATTTTAATAAAAATTGTACTAAATCTATAAAACCCTTTAAAGATTGCAAATGGGATCTTTCTTTAAAAACAGATTTTGAAAATTATCTGGATTCACATCCCAGCTACACCACTTCCAGCAGTGGAATTTCAATAAGTTGCACATCAGTTCTTCACCTCCCTTTCCTCGTCTGAATATGGAGATTATTCCTACCTTGCAAAGTTATATAAAAAAAGAAATTGATGTGCATAGGACACCTTGCACGCTGTAGACGATTAGGAAATGGTAGCTGTTATTCCCAACTCCAATTTGATAGTAGTCCCATGAGAGAGGCAGCACAGGTACCCAACAGTATTATCATCGCCGGCACTGGACCCTCCCGCAGCACCACGCTCACAGCAGCCCTGCAGCAGGCACAGCCCCAGGCAGCATGTGTCACACGGCCCGGGCCCTCTCGCCCGGGGCAGTCATTACTCAGGTCTCCCAGCGGCCACGCGGTCTCACTCTGAGCTCAGTAACTAAATGCTCCTCTGCCCCCCTCTCCTACTGAACGCCGAGGACCTTGGAGAGGGTGCTCCCGCCTAAAGGTAGCCAAGAGAAGGGAACCATACGGAAGGATCATGGCAAGCTGACATTAAACATAAGCAGTTGCTCTGAAATAGAAAAAGATAAAAGTAGCCAGAGCAAAAGAGTGTAAACATGAAAAAGCAAGGAATGTTTTAGCTAACATTTACTAAAATCCGGTTGATGCATTTTATGGAGACCACATGTATGTGTAATCTTAAAATAAGTCAGAGGTAACTGTCTCTTCCTTGCAAGCTGAGACATTCTCATGCACTGAGGCTCTTGAGAAGGAATGACTTGCCCGAGCTGACAGAACAGAAGGGACTTTGAAGATGATCCAGTGCCAACCCCAGCTGAGCTCCTAGCTGACAGCCAGCTCACCTGCCAGCTATGTGCATGAAGAAGAATCCAGCTCTGCTGAGCCTTCAAACAACTTCAAGCATCGGTCCATGTGGCAGCAAGCATGGTGAGACCCCAGGCAGGAAATGCCCAGCTGTCCAGGGAGCATAAAAAACAATGAGAAACAGGCTGAAGTCCCTAAGTTTAGGATGGCTTGTTACACAGCAGTAGATAACTGGAACAACAAGAATAAACATCATGCTGAGTCACATTTCTGCTGTAACAACCTGAAATAATTTGGGCACATCACTTCACTTTGGTGAAATATAAATGTACAATGAGAGAATTAGACTAGGTGAATTTGAAATCCAGTCCTAAAAATTCTGATTCACAATAAACTACACGAAGTCCAAAAGCCATAGCCACTAAGGGACAGTTCCCTCAGCCAGGCATCGCTTTCCTGCCCCAGGGAGGGGAGAGAAGAGAGGGCTCAAATCAAACTACCCTTTTATAGCCTATTTTCTGAAACAGAGCATAGCAACAGTAGATACCAAAAATGTATGAACTGAAACGTCACTTTCACAGGTACTTTGATTTGTTTCTCTCATTCAGTTATTTGATCTGAGGTTACATCATATGCAAATGAGACAAGAAAGTGGAACCATAAATTCAGACCGGTTCAAAGTGAATTTTCAACATGAATTTGTTTCTTGTTTTTGTTTTTGTTTTGAGAAAAGATCGCCTCCAGGGCTCTTGAGCAGGTAAGCTGCAGATAAGTCACCTGTTACGTATGATACTCATCTTCCACATAACCTGCCTTCCACAATGAAGGTACATCCTTGCCTGCTTCCATCACATTTGTGACACTATTTTCTCACTCCCCAAAACAAATAAAAGATCATATACTTACCACGTATACTTCGCCATGCCCGTGGATGGGACAAGCAGTGGATGGGACGAGTACAAATTCCTCCAGACTTTCCAAAGGCCCTGTAACAATGCAGCGGACCACAGGGCCAGGAGACACAGAGCCAGCAAAAGGGCTCTGATGTCTCTCATCTGGCCAGCATCAGTGCACTGACGATTAAACTAGCGAGCATCAAAGCAACCAGGGAGGCAGCACAGACTAGAAAAATCTTATTAAAATTCATCGCTATCTGTAGAAGTTCCTGTTCTTTCTGCCGTACTCTATTTCTCAAACTTCCTTCTCCTGAAAATGCCTTCCTTGTATTGAAGAGGGGGAAACCTGGGTCCTTTCCAATGACAAGGTATTGGGAAATGCTTCCTTGGGACAGATTTCTTCATTGGTAGCGATTTTAAAAAAACAGTAATTTAAAACACGTATTTTACTGGACATAACTATTCACTTTCGATACAGAAATCACACTACACACCTTGTGAACATCCAAGAAGGAAAGCTAGCCATTGCCTCATTCACACGCACATGGCACAGCACACTCTGCTTTAGCCACCTCTGATAAATGCTATGGTTTGAGTGTGTCCTCCAGAAACTGTGTGTTGGAAACTTCCAACACACAGGGCAACAGTGTTGGGAGGCAGGGCCAATGGGAACATTTGGGTTATGAGGGCGCCAAATGAATGCTAAGTATAAATGCTAATTATAAAAAGTTCTAAGGCCATAAATTCAATCTCTCGCTCTCTTCCACCCACGTGATGCTTTCCACCATGGCATGACACAGCTAGATGGAGGTCCCCTCAGCCATGGACTCCCGGCCTCCAGAACTATAAGTAAATTTCTGATTGTTAAAAATTACCCAGTCCTAAGAATTCTCCTGTAGCAGCACAAAACTAAAACAGTGACCCAGGAGCCAGTCTCTTCTGTGACACTTTTACATGCACTCAGTGATTCTTCTAGCACAGCAGATGAGGATGCATCTCTGAAGTTTGGCAAGTTACTGGGTTATTTACTGAAATGTACTACTAGTTTCCTTATCTGAAACAGGACGACAGCAGTAGCCCTCTTGTATCCCCGCAGCCTAGTGCATAACAAATGCTCGATAAATATATAGACATAGGTACTCGGTGTTGTGCGTAACTACCTATGTGTACTTATGAGTGAAATTATTTATTTTATAAGCTCTTCACTAGCAAACTGTATGTGTTGTAACCATATAGATTACATCTGTTTGGTTACCATCCTAACCCTAGCATGTACCACAGTAACTGATACAACAAAGGTAGACAATATACTTAACAATAAATAAAATGTACCTGATTATAAGAATTTAATAAAATAATACATGTAAAGAGTTTAGAAAATACATAATATTTGGCACACAATTGGCTGCTGCCATTACTGGTATTAGTGGAAGTGGGAATGAAATTAGTACTGTTTCTCTCAAACCATGTCTGAACTAAAGTACAACGCGAAGTACTTAGGTGGTAAGGCAAGAGGCTCAAAAGTTCAAGACCAGCATGAACTACATAGCAAGACTTGTCTGAATGAATGAATGAATGAATGAGTGAATGAAAAGACACTTTCTCGCTCTCCAGACCGAGACACCCATCAAAGAGAGAGTGTCTGCAATTCTTATCCTTCTTAGATCCCCACTAGTATTGCCATTTTCATTTCTAGTCCTAAATCTACCCCCCACCCTTTTTGGCAATTTACCCACTAGCCATATACTCCTCTGACCTATGTTCATCTCCCAGAAGAATAAAGAGTCCCACAATTAACTGGTAGTTGATAAACCTTCTGCTCAATACAAAGCACTGGAAATCTCTGGATCTACATGTTCTAAATGGTCTCTTTTGACAGAAAGGGGAATGGGAAGCACTGGTCAGCTGCCATCATCTTGGAAGAGAGAAGTAACTTGCTGTTTCTCACCATGGTTTTCCCTTGAAGGAGTTAGATCTCTCACTACATTATATTGTGATCCCTGGCATGGAAGTCTATGCTTATACCAGACTATGATTTAAAGATGGATCAATTTCTCTACATATTTAAAATCCTTCATATCTACCAGTTTTGAACACATCACCCAACTCAGTTTGCCAAATAAAAATAAAAGAAAGAAGGGAAAGGTGCCCTGATGGAATTGAACATCAGAGTTGTTCTTGTCTATCCATTTTGCCTTCAGTTAACACAAAGAACAAAATCTGAAATTTATGTTAGAGAAAATTGCAATCCAGGAGGCAAAAAAAGAGAGTTGAAAACAGAATGAAGTGTAACCTGGCTCTCATGAGCGTAGAAATTTAGCATCATAATTTTTTGAAAGCCACCACTTTATTGCATGATAAAACTTTGGAGACTGAATTCCATCAGTAAATATTAGATTATAACTGTATGATAAAGTGTTTAATTTTGAGCTTTTCTTATATAAACCTCAAAACCAAAATTGAAAGGTCATGAACAAGAAAAATAAAATATCAAGTTACAAAAAGACTTAGCAACCCTCTAAACCAGTAATTCTCAAACTGTGATCCTGAGAACTTGGAGGTCCTAAGAGGCTTTCACTGAGTCCTCAGAATTAAAGCCATCTTCATGCTGACACTGAGTTACTATATCATTTGCCTTTTCCACTCTTATTCTGTCGCTGGTATATAGTGAGTCTTTTCCATGTTTACACAGGGAGTTACCACAGCAGACAGAATGTGGAAGTAGATTGATCAGTCCACCTAAGAGCAGAGTGGTTCTTCTGGGAGTTGCAATCAGACAGGTTGAAACTGGGAGAGGAACTGAACCCGGGTTGGATGCAGGTACTGAGAGTGATGATGTCTTATAAATATTTGGAAACACTGAACTGCAGTGGAGGTAAGTGGTCAGAACCTTGGCGTGGATTTGAAGGTTAGCCCTCTGTTGCGACGAGCACCATGTCAAACAGGAGTAAGTCCACCGAGTAAGTAAAGATGAAACGTGGAGCTGTTCAACAAGAGCCTAGGGGAAAGGGGTACATTTTGGAGTAGGGGATATTGGGAGAGGCCCCCTCAGACACCAGAATAATACAGGGTCCTGAAAAGTATCTTAGCATGACAAAGCCAATAGATGGTGGGGAGATAGAAGAAAGGATAAAAGAGAGAATAGAGAAAACAGATTCAAGGAAGAATGGCTAGTTAACAATATCAAAGCCAGAATTGGCAAATTCTGAGAAGCTAAGGAATTTGATGAGAATTAGGTCTCTGTCACCTTCAAAAGAGAATTTTGACTTGAATAATGAAATCAAAACAACACATGAAAATTGTGTGGGGAAAAAATTCTAAAAGCAAAAACAAGAACATTTTTAAAAATGAGAGAGAAGAAAATCCAGCCAAGATTTTTGATATTTGAGCAGAGATCAACTGTAAACAGATATGAAGGAAAGCTTCAAGGACCTCCAAGCCACTGAAGGTGCTAAAGACACACGAGGCAAAAGGAAGCACTGTGGGGACCAGGATTCACACACGCTGCAAATCCTGTTCATAAGGCTATTTCCTGGTCCATCAAAATGAAATCCTACAGTCCAGAGATCAGAAAATATCAAGGCAATGGGGTAAAGGTCAAAGATCTATTCCAGTTGGATAGCATTTGAAGGGAAATATTTAGATCTTTTCTTGCTATGTGGCACAAATAACAGAAATCCAAGCAGCCGAACTTCACGTAGGAAAATGAATTGCTATGACGACCACAACTCAGTCTCCACAGAAAGTATAAATAGGAACCAGAGTGAGAAGATTATAGAGAAATGTGATTTTCTCTAATTGGGAAACAATTTCAACTACTGTTCCTCAATGTTTTGTTGATTTGGCTCTGGTAAGAAAACATGAAAATATTCCTCCACTTCAATACCTTCTTTGTATTACAAATTAAAATAAGCAGATTCATTTACTGAAATGAAACTGGAAACCACAAAACCATCTAATAACTTAAACCACTAAGATGCCCTGTCCCCCTCACTGTTAACTTTGAAGATTTAAGGGCTCACACATTCAAAAACAGACTGCTTTAACGCACTATGTTGTGGACAAGTAATAAAGGCACACAAAGGGAATGTGGAATCACTACATCTTTAACTGCCAGATTGCAAAGCTTCAAGTCAGTTGCAAAAGACCAGTCTCTTGCCTCTCCTTTAGTATTCCCCTTTATGACACTTCTTGACTCCTGCTGAGGTTTGCTATTTATTCTATTTTATCAGATGGAGTATGGCAGGACCAAACATCCCCAGCTTCTCCTGGAATACACTAGGCACTTTTTCTGGAGCAGTCTTCCAAAGCCAGAACAGTGAGACCCGCAAGCTCAATCAGGTATCCGATGATTAGGTCTTTTGTGTGGTGTATTTGCCTGAAGATATTTTCAGTGCAAAGTGAGTAATCTGATTACATACAGTTCTCCATCTAGCCAGGTTTTCCAACCTTTCTCAGGGCCCTTTAGAGTTCTGCCTCCTACCTGCCCTTGAATAGCCACTTGCTCAGTCTAGCATCCTCAGATACCTTGCTGTAGCTTCCTGCCCAGTCCTTTCTCTCTGCTCTGGCTCATTCATGTGGCCTGGTACGCCGCTTGAGATGAAGCCTAGATGCTGTCCTTTATCCTCCCAGGCTCTGTGCTCTGCAGTCCAAGTCCAGTCCTATCCCTCCCGACCCTAAGAATCTCAGTCTGTTGGAACCCCTAGCAACATCCTTGGCAGGTGAAGTGCTCTGGACATGAACCAGTTCTATCTACAGATGTTCTCCAACAATATTGATCTTTCCCCAGTGCCACCCAGGTTCGACGGCTGGCCAAACAGAAGGAAAGTCATCCACTGATTCAGTGTGCCTGATGAAAATAATCACACACAGGAGTCTTTTTGATGCTGCTGTCGAAATATAAAGCATATCGTCCCCAAACTAATAAAAGCTGTCATTCATACCATGATAAACTAATTATAAAATAGAGTATTAATGTCACCAAATTCAGAGTATTTTTTGCTTAGATCCTCCATAAGTAAACTGAAATGTCTAGTCATCTCAGTCACTGGGATTAAATTCAAGTTCTATAAATACCCATTTCCTTAGTTCGATATACCAACCTATATAAAATCTAAGCCTTTACATAAGGTTCTGTTTTTGATTCGTGTTTGTGGTGCTTGGGATTGAGCCCAGGGCCTTTTGCATGCTGAGCAAACTCTCTACCACTAAGCTATCTCCCCAGCCCTTACATGAGATTCTGAAGGCACAGGACACCCTGAGATAACTTCCCCCATCTCCAGCACCTGGAGGCTTGAGATGACTTCTCAAAAGACAGAGAGCTATTAAATATACAGTATAGACACTGCCTGGGTTTATCGAAGCAAGCTTGGCTCAAGGATTCACACAGCGATTTTGGGAGAACCTTTGCCAGGGAAATGACACTACTGAGGCCTTGCGCTCTTTAGTCCCGCTGGAGAAGGCAAGGGCATTTGTGAATACAAACCCTCTGGGTTGCTTGGTGAATATGTCGCATGAGGTAAGGCCACCAAGAGAATAAACAGAAAACAAGAATGCTACAGGCACCACAGGGAGTAAAGCATCATAAAAACTGTCTTTCTTCAGGGTTTTCTTCAGATAAACCCTACAAAGAAATATACTAAAATATGTGTCAGGAGACTCTGCAGTGATGCGTTCTCTAAAGTCTAAAATGTTTCACCTCTGCCAAGCAGAGGTATTTGTGCTGAATACTATCTAGCAAAAACATGAAGATTTTCACTGACAGCACATCCTGGGTTCCCTCCCTCTTTCCACTCCCACCTCTGATCTCTTCCCACCCACCAAACAAGGTGCAAACCCATAACACAGAGGAGAAAAGGACATGAGAAGGTGTGATGTTATCTTCAATCTACTCCATTGCTCCTTCTTCCTCTAATGTCCCAGGCCTAGCTAGTGAAATGGTCCCTCTGAAGAAGGATGTCTCTCTCTGGACACAGAACCTATGTCGAGCAGAATTTCATGAGGTCCAGTATCTTTTCCCAAAGAAACAAAGAAATTGAAAAATGTATCACACTGCAAGTGATTTGCACTGCTAAGCTTCCAATTCAGGTCACTGTGAACCAACAGCCTCTTACATTTTCATACGGTACCTTTTCCACCTTTCTAGGTTAACCTTACGTGTAAATACCGCAGCAAGTCTAAGTAGGGGCAAGACTATGTTAAGACCTTCACGTGGCAGGCAGGAGAAAAAAGCCACACATTTAATGAAGATTTATTATAATTGCACAATGATAAGTTTTATCGAGGTAAAAATAATAGAAATATTTTACTGTCTTACTATAAGACTGTCTTATACCACTCCTGCCTGTAGCAGTAGTAGCACCAATAACTGATGTTACTGAAGTCTATACATATTATTTTAGAAGTACCAGCTAACACAGGTTGTTTGGGTTTTTTAAACCAGATGCCCAGCATTCCTAATGAGCACATGATAGAAATTTTAAATTTCAAAGAAAATGTCAACACCAAACCAATATATGATTTTAAATGTTCCTCCCACAGAATGCTGAATCTACATCCCTTGGCCAAGTGTACGCATATCATAATTAGCATGTCCATGGTGCACAACAGACCAGATTTGAATAGACTTCAAACTGCTGATTTAATAATCTCTCCAGATACTGTCCATGCCGCTGAAAGGATTGAACCAAATGCACCAACAGAGCACCTAGCAGTGATAAGGGGCTTTCGGAAGTCATATATACAGACCCTCCAGCCATTCAGGGCATGAGTCTCTTTATAAGATCCCTGCCATGCAGCCACGCCAGTGAATTGCCACAGCAACACCAGTCACCTGGATGCACTGACCAGCAATTCACTACATCCCAGGAGAGGCCACCATTCCCTCTCTGGACAGCTGACTTTAGCATGGTTAGCTGTAACAGTCAGAGTAAACAAATTAGTAATTGGTAGAGGACATAGCTATGTGTTTATTTTCCTCAGTAACACAAATAAGCAAGGGAGTCTGCAATCAACTAAATCTAAATGGGGTACAAACATAATTTGTGACACATTTGTTTAGACTAGTTGAAGCAATTCAGGTCACTAGGCCAGTAAAGAAACAGTGCACAAACCCTAGAAGTAGGTTTGCATTATGCATCTGTACTGTGCAGTGGGTTTTTTTTTTTTTTGCCTCAAACAAAATTCCCACTGCCTATCATTTTTTTCATGTGGTTGATTTAGTACTGATAAGCAAATGTAGCCGTGTGGCAAAGGCGTTGCGAGGTGGTTCTGTTTTGTTTTGTATGACAGTCACTGGACAGATTGGATCCTCCTCTGACGAGATAACGTTGAAAGACATATAAGCACCACAGAGTTGAAACTGGGCAATGTAAAAGTTGCTGAACCATTTGGATGATTTGTGAAATTCTCTAAAATAGTTAAATTCAAAGGAGAATTAATCTTTAAAAAGTATAGGCATTGTAAACTTAGAATGTGAATGTTAAAAAATGACATCTTGCCCATACTACAGACTGTCCAAGTAATGAACTGACACTCATACTAGTCAAAACAGGAATGTTTCCATCTTTCATATTATTATTTGTTTTTCTATGTCTTTTTCTCAGAGGGAAGGTTTTTCCCACAATTTAAGGGTTTGCAATCTAAGTAAATAACCTAAATATATCTTCTCTCCATGTACATACTCAAGATTATAACTTGTATTCTCTGAGTTTAATGAACACTGGAGTTAGACTGTTTCCCATTAAAAAGAGAAAGGGAGTAGAGCAGAAATTCAATAAGTGTTCAAGTAAAATATAGCCATCCTCACATCTGTGTTGTATTAGAGGAGACACAAGACAAAACATTGACTCTTGAGGTTAAATCTAAATTTCCTGCTGCAGTTCTGAAAAAGCTTGAGAGTCTAGATCAAAAAAGCAACAAAGAAAATGGAACCCAAAAAGTCTTAAAGCATGTTTCAAAAGCTATTAAATGCCAACACTCAGTATTTCTTTGAAACACCAATTTAGTCGACAGTTACCCAACAGCCACAAACAACAGTCAATAAATATTCTATACAGTGTTCAATCCTTTTTCTAAACTGGAGAAGACACACCTGGGATCTGTGTGTCTTAGCAGGTACCAAAACACCTCCTCCAATCCCTGTTTCACTGTGAGATGTTGAATTTCCACCTTTTCTTTTCTAATATATTTGTATATCACGCTTAAGTTTCAAAAGATATTACTTCTGTCTCCTTTTGGATTCAAGTGTTTTTTTTAATTTCATAACTCATACTACAAGAAGAAAACTCAAGCCTTCAGGGCATCAAAAGCCAACAAGCAACACAGATTATCACAGCAAAAACTAAAGAGCATAAAACCAGCACCAGCATTCAGGAAAGTGTCCTTAAGTCTACAGTTGTGAGGCTACAACCTCTTCCATATCAAGCCTTTTAGGAAGTAATGCTGATCTACTGTGCAGCTGTCTATATGGAAGCTTCTCTAAAATCTACCATTGGTCAAGAGTTTGTTACTCTGAACAACTCAGAATGAAACAGCCCCTCAAACCAAATTCCATGATAAAAATAAAAATAAAATGCATCTCTCTAAACCTTGCACATTAGAAAAAAAATTCTCAGAGTTTCCTGACATTCTGATTGAACCAAGGGACTAGGATTTGGGGCTTTGTTTTTGTTTCTGTTTTTTGAGACACAGTCATGCTGTGTAGTTCACG
Organism: Hystrix cristata; assembly: GCA_004026905.1. Taxonomy (NCBI): domain Eukaryota; kingdom Metazoa; phylum Chordata; class Mammalia; order Rodentia; family Hystricidae; genus Hystrix; species Hystrix cristata. Next base: position 14,397 of record PVJO010011147.1, read on the forward strand.
CTGACCTTACACTATGTAGCCCAGGCTGGCCTCAGACTCACAGCGATCCTCCTGTGTCAGCCACCCGAGTGTGGCACTACAGGTTTGCACCACCACACCCCGGTCAAACAAGTCTTCTATCGACTATGTACCTCAGTTTCAGTATCTAAGAAATCTAGATTCTATGCTTGATTTTCAAATCTTTCATATGTTCATCCCTTGTCCTAGGTCAATAGCCTATTAAACCTCTACTACAGCCAAACAAATACACTGTTATTCTTCCTACTGCAGTAGTTCATCTTAGTCTCCTTTCCTGGCTTCCCCTCTGGATGCTAGATGGTCTTAGGACTCAGTTCTTGGTTCTCTGTCATCGCTCACTCGATTGGAGAACACATCCAAGTTATATATGCTGGTGACTCCCACGTTTACATTTCCAGCTCAGGCTCTACACTTCTATCAGCTACCTATTTAACATTTCCAATTGGATGTCTAATAGACATCTCATACTTAACACATCACAAATTGATCTCCTGATTTCTGTCTTCGCCCATTCCACCAACATTCATACAGTCCCTCAGTTCTCAGCTGATGAAAACTCCATCCAACAGCTGTTCAAGACAAAAACGTAGTGTTACACTTGACTCTTACACCCCACATTTAACTCATTAGGGAAAAAAAGTTATTGGCTATAAGAACACCATCAAGAGAACACTATATCCAGAATCCAATCCAGTCCCTTCTCATTTTCATAGCTACCACCTGATCAAGGCCACTATTTCTCACCCAACATACTCAGTGGCTTCCAAAATAGTCCTTCTGCTCCTATTTTTGTGTCCCAGAGAGCCAAGGAGATCCTCTTTAAAAACATCAGCACTTCCATGTCATTGTTCTGCTTAAACTATAACGCAACTGCCCATCTTGCTCAGATACAAACAGAAGTCCTCAAAACAGTCTCATTCCCACTTCTCCCCCTTGCTTAAACCTGCCTGTTTCTTAAATGCTTCGGCACGTTCCTTCCTCAGGCCCTCTCAACTGGTGTTTCGCTCTTCCAAGAATGTTCTTCCCTCAGAGAGCCGCATGCGTCGCTCATCTCCTTTGAGTCTTTGCTTAGCTGTTCCCTCTCAGTGAGTCCCGCCCTGAATGTTCATGTAACACTGCAACCTCCGTTCCTCTGGTTCTCTGAGTCCTCTTTCCTCTATCATATATAATTTTCCTTCTTGAAAGTATTTGTCCCCTTCCAACATACTATGTCATTTACTTATTTATTTTCTATTTCCTTACTACATATGTTCACATACACACACACACGTGCATGCACAATGTCACGCCCTAAGAATGTAAACTTCATAAGGCAACTTTTTTGTTTGTGATATATTCCAAGTACATAGAACATAGTCATATAGTCAACGCTTTGTACATATCTATTGACTAAAGTCCACCAATTTGCCCCTTCTACTCTCTGAAGTTTTGCATCACTTTTCTCTTTTCAGACTGACTTTCCCCAATCTCTCTAGCAAGATAAGTACCTCTCTTCCCTCCACCTCCAATATAAAACTTTGCCCCTCTGGAAACTTTATTACGTTTCTGCCTTTTTATTAACCACAGGTATTGATACACTTAGTCAATAAATTTTTTTTACTTACCTTCTGTGTTTGCCAGTTCTGTAAATGTTAAGTCGCATGTTCACACAACTAAATGGTCAGTTCTTTACCTTAGGAAAAATTTTGTTTTTTAAAATTTTTAAGGATTTGATGCCTTTAAATATATTACACTACCATTTAAGGAAATAGCAGAGTGTGAATGTTCAATTACTCACCTCATAGATTATAAAAAAAGAAAGAAAGAAATAAAAAGCACAACATATCAAGAACAGTCTTAGTTTTGGAAGAACTATAGCCAATAGAACTTGTGAATGGTTCATGCCTTTGAGAGATGATAAAGAGGAAAAGAAGAATGTCAGGGAGTTTCTTGGCTGTGGGTAAGGTAAACACTGAAAAATTCATGAGCTTTCTCTGGTGAGAAACTCAGACTCACTGTTATTGATTGAACAATTTGTCCCCCAAGAAAGCTATGGTGAAGTCTTAACCCCTAGTACCTCAGCATGTGACCTTTTTGGTAAACAAGGCCTTTAATGAGGGAATCAAATTAAAATAAGGTCATTAGGGTGAACGCTAATCCAATATGACTTGTGTCTTTAGAAAAGGGGAAAATCTGGACACAGAAACAGATACACACAGAAGGAAGATGATACGAAGACTCAAGGGGGAAGAGCACATGAAGACGGAGGACACAGAGCCAAGGAATAGCTGTGGCTACCAGAAGCCAGAATAGAAGCACAGAATAGATCTTTCCTTAGTGCCTTCCTAGGGAGCATGGTCCAGATTTCTTGTCTCCATAATTGTAAGACAAGAAATTTTGTCATTTTAAACTACCTAGTCTGTGTCTTCTTGTCACAGCTGCCCTAGGAAATTAATATACTCATTGTTTGGGTGCTATAGATTGAGCCAAGATCTAGTTAGATATCTAAGGTTTGAAATTATTCAGGTTGCAACATAAGTCCTGAATAAGTTCTTCAGCTGCTTCTCTTGTTTTAGAAGTGACTTGGTATTTATTGCTTTATAATCATTTCACAGATAAAATGCATCATTAGAAATAAGGGAAGTGTCTTTCCCTTCTATCCCAAGAGAGTATCACTCAGTGCCTTTATAAATTCTCCAGGCAAGCTGGCCTAAAAGCCGAAAGTCAGAAGACATTGCACATCTAAATTAGCAAGTATATATTTAAATTAAATTTACATGAGGGGAGAGAATTGGGAAAACTGTTAAGGTTTTCCAAATATAACTCAATTCAATCTAAATATTTTAACTTTTAGAAAACTTAGTGTTACCTGGACCAACTGTCTACAGTCGGTTATTTTCTGGGTCATATACAATTAACTGTTTGGCTTCGGTAACACAGTCCAAACCATATTCTAAAAGGAAAAAAATAAGAGCTACTGTTCTAAAGTTTCTACTTTCATATATAAACTCAGCTCGGTTCCCTGGCAGGCCAAGAGACTCAGCCTTTCGTAGGTGTGAGGATAAGGACTGAGTTCCAGCCAGAAAGACTTTGAATTGCTTCCTCCTGCTGTGCTTTCAGACCTGATGACACCTGCCCAGTCTCACTGCTTCCTTGAACTAAATGTCAAGAACTCATTTTTTCCAGTACTGCAATGTGCACAGGTTTGAAAAGAGAATAATTAAAGTTTAATCATGCCTGTTAGATATTCTGTATTTTTCAGTAAATTAAGAATCACAACTGGGAAATTAGATACACAAGTTATTAATACTGTCAATTACAATAATTCTAGCATCTACTGAGCAGTTTTACTAAAGAGCTAGATATTCCCAGACATTCTCTGTAATCATCACAAAAATTATGCAAGGAAGATGTCATCCTCCATTTTACTGGCAGGGGAGGGATGAAGTTCAAAAAAGGTTAGGTGGCAGAATTAGGATTTAAAACCAGACCCTCAGCCTGCCCAGAGGCTTCCCAACAGGACTGCCAGCTGCAGGGGCCTGCCTAGCTTCGGCGGGGTGGCCCAGGAAGAGTGCAGACAGCTTTTTGATCAGGAGAATAGGGCGGGGTGAGGTGAGGGATGCTTAGCCGGCCTCGGAAGGCCACGCCTCCAGCTCCACCCCAGGTGGCTACACCCAGGGCACAGCGCCTGCCCGCACACCGGCAGAGTCTAAATCCATCAACGTATATGCATAAAATCTACACAACTCAACACAGGTAACGCTCTCTTCTGCTATTCCCTCAACACCTCTCCTTTTTTTTTGTTTTGTTTTGTTTGTTTGTTTTCTTCTTCTTTCTTCCCCCATTGTCCCTCTTTTAACTTTTTTCTTTGTTACTTTCTTTACCCTTCCCCTCTCCCAAGCCACCATTACCAAGTAGAGCCAACCATGACCTTGTCATCGAAGATAACCCTGGAGGCATAAAGGTCATAAGAGCCAAGAAACACACATACCCAGAAGAAACCACAAAAACAGACATTCCCGAGGAGGACGCTATTACCTATCTTTTTGTAACCTCCTACAAAGAAAATATCAAACCAACTCGGAGAACAAGCTAAGAGGGGGAAAGTACATATGTATAGAAAGAAAACGACCAGACATAGAAGCAAAACACAACCCCAGACCCCCAGCCCACCCAGAATAAATACAGAGGACAATGACATCGAGGATATCAGAAGACACCCAATCAAACTCTCAGAGATGATAGCAACAGAAGTTGAAAAACAGATAGGCACAGCATTAGAGAACATCAGACTAGAAATAGTAGTCCAAGTCAAAAAAGGGATGACAAACATAGTGAAAGATTTGCTTAGTGAGTTCAGGGTAGACACAGATTAATAAAACAGAGGAACTTAGGAAAACAATCAAAAACTTGAATATACAACTTAGCAAAGAAATGGAGCCCATGAAACAGATCCAAACAGATATCCAAGAAATAAAAAACTCACTGGAAAGTATATGCAGCCAACTGAAAGAGAGCGAAGATAGAATCTCAGAACTAGAAGACAGGACAGCAATTAGTGAGAATGAAAAGAAAGACCTCTTAGAAATAGCTAGAGAATATGAAAAATCACTACAACATCTGCAAGATGATGCAAAGAGGAACAATATAAGAGTGATAGGAGTGAATGAAAAAGTAGGAGACAATACAAAGGATCTAAAAAGATTATTTACAGAAGTAATGACTGAAAACTTCCCAAGCATGAGAAAAGAACTTGATATACAGATAAGTGAGGCATATAGAACCCCAATTACTCATAACCAAAATAAATCCACACTAAGACATATAATAATCAAGATTCCAGAAATTCAGCAAAAGAACAGAATACTGAAAATTATTAGAGAAAAAAAGACAAATCACCTATAAAGGTAAACCCATCAGAATCACAGTGGATTTCTCTACACAAACCCTTAAATCAAGGAGAGCCTGGAGCAAAGTATTCCAAACCTTAAAAGAAAACAATCTCCAACCCAGATTGATGTACCCGGCCAAACTATCTTTCAAATTCAACAATGAAATAAGATACTTTCATGACAAAGAACAACTGAAGAAATTTATAACCTCCAAAACCACCTCTACAAAATCTCCTGAAGGAGATCCTGGAGAAGGAAAGAGTTAACTACAATTACAAGGACACTAATAAAATCCCACCAGGTAAGACAAGCAATTGAACTGAGGTGAAACACAGAACCAACAACAGAAAAGATATATGGCAAAAATGAGTCAACCCATAACAGCTATAACCATCAATGTAAATGGGCTCAACTCACCTATCAAAAGAAACAGACTAGCAGAATGGATCATGAAAGAAGATCCAGCAATATGCTGCATACAAGAGACACATCTAACCGAAAAGGAAGTACATAGATTGAAAATCAAAGGATGGAAAACAGTATTTCATGCAACAGGAACTCAAAAAAAAGCAGGGGTAGCTATCCTAATCTCAGACAAAGTAAACTTCAAACCAAAACTAATCAAGAGGGATAAAGATGGCCATTACACACTTTCAAGGGAAAACTCCAAGAGGAAGAAATAACAATCATTAATATTTATGCATCAAATACTGGTGCACCTAAATACATAAAACTAATATTAAGAGACATGAAAGATAAAATAAACAATAACACAATTATAATGGGAGACTTCAACACCCCACTCTCACAGATAGATCAACTAGACAGAAAATTAACAAAGAAATATCAGAACTGAATCAACTCTGTGAACAAATGGACTTAGCAGATGTCTACAGAGTGTTCCACCCTACAACAGCAGAATACACATTCTTCTCAGCTGCACACGGGTCGTTTTCCAAAATAGACCACATACTAGCTCATAAAGGATATTTAAGTAAATGTAAGGGAATTGAAATTATCCCATGCATACTATCGGACCATAGTGCAATGAAACCAGAATTTATTGGCATTAAAACCAAAAAAGCTACATAAACACATGGAAACTAAGTAATATCCTTCTGAATAACAGCTGGGTCACAGAAGAAATTAAAGAAGAAATTAAGCAATTTATACAGATAAATGATAATGACAATACAACATACCAGAACTTATGGGATACAATGAAAGCAGTACTACGGGGGAAGTTTATCGCATTGAGCTCCCACATCAAGAAGACAGAACGAGCTCAAATAAACAACTTAATGTTGAACCTCGAACAACTAAAAAAAGAAGAACAAATCAAACCTAAAGCTTATACAAGAGAGGAAATTATTAAGATCAGAGCTGAAATCAATGCAATTGAGACCAAGAAAACAATACAAAGAATCAACAAGTCAAAGAGTTGGTTCTTTGAAAGACTAAACAAAATAGACAAACCCCTAGCCAACTTGATCATGGGGAAGAGGGGGGAGAACCAAGATGCATCATGTACGGGTACAAAATAAATGTGATGAATGTGACCATTATATGTAAAATGTACCAATATATGTTCTTGGTTTAAAATTTTAAAAAAAAGTATGTTCTCAAGGAACATTCATTTACATACAAATTACTCTAGTTTATCCTTTTTTATGGCTATCTAGTACTCCATTGTGTAAAAAAACCACATTTTCTTTAGCCATTCATTGGTTGTTGGGCATTTAGGTTGTTTCCAAGACTTAGCTATTACAAATTGGGTTGCTATGAACATGGTTGTGCATATATCCCTGTGGTATGACGATTTTAATTCTTCTTGGAAGATCCCCAGTAGGGGAATAGCTGGGTCAAATGGAACATCCAGTTGTAGTTTTTTGAGGAATCTCCATATTGATTTCCACAGTGGCTGGACCAATCTACATTCCCACCAAGAGTGGAGGAGTGTTCCTTTTTCCCCACAACCCCGCCAGCATTTGTTATTGGTTGATTTTTTTCATATACGCAGTTCTTTCTGGAGTGAGGTGGAATCTTAACATTGCTTTGATTTGCATCTCTCGAATAACTAGTGATGTTGAACATTTTTTCATATATTTATTTGCCATTTTTATTTCATCTGAGAAATGTTTATTCATTTCAGTTGCCAATTTTTGGATTGGGTCTTTAAATTTGGGAGGTTTAATTTTTTTGAGTTCTTTGTATATTCTAGATGTTAGACCTTTGTCTGATGGATAGCTAAGTGTTCTGCCCAACAACATGATACACTTTTTTTTTTTAGTACATGTTTGCAGTACAAGTTTGATGACTACATTCATTGTAGGTAGTTGGTACATGTACATAACATTCCTCAATTCTTTTTACAGCCCCTTTTCCCCTTCCCTCTCCCCCCATCTCTTGGTCCTCTTCCCATTGCCAAAGATCTATCTCCCTGTTTCCTATTATCTATCTTTTATTTTATTCTCTATTTATACTTTAGGGTTCTATATAAGAGAAACCACATGATATTTAACTTTCTGTGTCTGATTTATTTCACTTAACATCATAGACTTGAGGTGAATCCATTTTTCTAAAAATGACTCAAATTTATCCTTCTTTATAGCAAAGTAGTACTCCATTATGTATATATACCACATTTTCTTCATCCTGTCATCTGCTAATGAACATATAGGGCACTTCCAAGATTTAGCTATTTATGAATTGTGCTGCTATAAACATGGGTATACAAGTATCATTGTAATGTGATGCCTTTAACTCTTTCAGGAAGGTATCTAGTAGGGGAATAGCTAGGTTGAACAGAATTTTTATTTCTAGTTTTTTGAGGGCTTTCCATACTGATTCCCATAGTGGTTGTTCTAGTTTACAATCTCGCCAAAAATGTAAAAGTGTTCCTTTTTCCCTGTAGCCTCACCAGCATTTGTCACTATTTTATCTCTTTATGATTTTTATTCTTTCTGGAGTAAGATAGAATCTCAGTTTTGTTTTAATTTGCATTTCTCTAGTGGCCAGAGACATTGAGCATTTTTTCATACATCTATTGGGCATTTGTACTTCATCTGAGAAATATCTATTCATTTCGGTTGCCCATTACTGGATCTTTTATTTGGGAGAGGTCTAATATTTTTTAGTTCTTTATATATTCTAGATATTAATCCTCTATGGAATAGCTGGCAAAATTTTTTTTCCCGTTCTATAGGTTGTCTCTTTACTCTTTTGGTTGTTTCCTTTTGCTGTGCAGATTTTTAGTTTAATACAATCCCATTTGTTGATTCTTTTTTTTTTTTTTTTTTTTTTTTTTTTTTTTTTTGTGGTGCCGGGGATCGAACTCAGGCCCTTGTGCTTGCAAGGCAAGCACTCTAATCACTGAGCTAAATCCCCAGCCCCATTTGTTGATTCTTGATATTATTTCTTGTGTAAATGGGGTTCCACTCAGAAAGTCTTTGCCTACTGCTATGACTTCAAGCATTTTACCTATTTTCTCTTCTAGCGGGTTAAGTGTTTGTTTTTATATTCAGACCTTTGAACCATTTTGATTTTAGTTTAATACAGGGTAAGACATATGGGTCTAGCGTCAGTCTTCTGCATGTCAGGTAGTAGTTTTTCCCGTACCATTTGCTAAAGAGGTATTTCCTCCAGCATGTTATTGGCCCATTTGTCAAAGATCAGGAGGCTCAATGTGTCTGGCTCAATGTTTCTGTGTCTACTATTCTGTTTCGCTGTCAACATGTCTGTTTTTTTTAAACAGTACCATGCTTTTTTTTTTTTTTTAATCACTGTAGCTTTGTAATACAACTTGAAGTTGAAGATTGTGATGCCTCTTGCTTTACTCTGGTTATCTAAGATTGTTTTTGCTATTGCAGGTCTCTTCTGGTTCCATATAAATTTTAGGATTGTTTTCTGTGGTTCTGTGAGGAATGCTATTGTTATTTTGACTGGGCTTGCACTAACACTATATGTCAGTTTTGGACATATGGCCATTTTGCCTATGTTGGTTCTGCCTATCCGGGAACAGGGAATGTCTATTTTCTTTTTTTTTTTTTTTTTTAGATTTTTATTAAAATTTATCCAAAATTACACAAACTTACAGGCCATAATGCATTGTGCCTTTTGCTTATAACAATGAGTAATGTAAACAACCATATAGATGCAGCATTAAGTCACAACTATATAAACTTACTGTAGTACTTAGTGTATGTGTTACTGTTTTAAATTTGGGTTATTAGGTTCTTGTTTTTAGGAAATTATTATTTCTCTGGATTCCCATTCCCCTCCCCCTTTGCCCTGTTCCTCTTCCCTTAGACCCTTTGCCTATTGGCTTAGATCTGACCCTTTGCCTTTTCGTATCCATTGTTTACCATTTTCTTTTTTTGTATTCTGCCTCACTCAAATGAGGGATACCATATGGTATTCAAGCTTGTGAGACTGGCTTATTTCACTCAACATCATATTTTCCAGGATGTCTATTTTCTAATGTTCTCTTCAATTTTCCTTTTCAGAGTACTGTAGTTTTTGTTGTAGAAGTCTTTTACTTCCTCGGCCAGGTTAAATCCTAAGTGTTTAATTTTTCTTGATTCTATTGTGAATGATATTGTTTTTCTATTTTTTGGTGACTCCATTATTGGTGTACAGGAACGGTGCTAACTTTTCAGTGTTGATTTTGTATCCTGCCACATTGCTGAATTTGGTTGTTAATTCTGGACGTCTGTAGGTGGAATTTTCTGGGTCTCCTATGTAAAGGATTATGTCATCTACAAATAATGATAATTTGACTTCTTCCTTTCCTATATGTATCCCTTTTATTTCTTTCTTTTGCCTGATTGCTCTGGCTAATGTTTCACATACTATCTTGAACAGGAGTAGTGATAGTGGGCATTCTTGTTTCCGATTTTAGAGGGAAAGTTATCAGCGTTCCCCTCACTTAATATGATGGTCTTTGGTGCATCATCAATGGCTTTTATCAGATTGAGATAAAGTCCTTCCATATCTATTTTCTTCAGAGTTTAGCATGAAAGAATGTTGAATTTGGCAAAAGCTTTTTCTGCATCTATTGATATGGTCATGTGATTTTTGTCCTTTTTTTGTTTATGTTGTGTTATATTTATTGGTTTGCATATTCATCCCTGCATCTCTGGGATGAAACATACTTGCACTCTATTTGCTAGTACCTTGTTGATGATTTTTGCATCTATGTTCTTTAGAGAGATTGGCCTATAGTTTTCTTTTTTAGTTGCATCTTTGATTTAGAGTCAGAGTAATGCTAGCTTCCATGAATGACTTTGGAAGTATTCCCTCCTTGTCAATCCCATTAAAGAGTTTGAGGACTGTTAGCATTATATATTCCCTGAAGGTCTTGTAGAATTCAGCAATGAATCTATCAGGTCCTGGGCTTTTCTTAGTCGTTAGGTTTTTTATTACTGCCTCAATCTCATTGCCTGTTATGAATTGTTTAGAGTTTTTATGCCTTTTTGGTTTTGAATCTGATAATTCATACGTGTCTAGAAATCTGTCCATTTCTTCAAGACTCTCCAATTTTCTGGAATACAATTTTTCACGGTAGTTCCTAATGATCTTTTGGATTTAGGCAATGTCCATTGTGATTTCATATTTTTCAGTTCTATTGTATTGATGTGTTTTTTTTTCAAAGAACCAGCTCTTCCATTCATTGATTCTTTTTTATTATTTTTTGGTTTCACTTTCATTAATTTCTACTTTTATCTTATGGTTTCCCTACTTGTATTAGGTTTGTGTTTGGACTGTTCTTTTTCTAGTTTATTGAAGCTAAAATGATGAGGTACATCATTAGGTTATTTTTTTTAGCTTGTTCTCTTTTCTAATGCGAGCGTTACAGCAATAAATTTCCCAATTAGGACTTCTTTCATTTGTCCTGCAGGTTCCGGTATGTTCCACTGGAATTATTGGTTCAGTCTGGGAATTGTTTCATTTCTTCCTTGTTTTCTTCTGTGACTGGGTGACCATGAGTGCTCAATAGTGTGTTATTCAATGTCCGGTGTTTCAAAATTTTCTGTGGTTTCTTTTGTGATTAATTTGTAGTTTCAGTGTACACATTCTGATAGTATATATAGGATGACTTCAGTATTTATTTGACTTCTTTGGTATTTATTTATGAAGCTTTATGAAATAGAATGTGTTCTCTTTTGGAGAAAGGTCCCTATGTTGCTGAGAAGAATGTGCAGAACACACAGTGGAATACTACTCTGCCACAAAAAAGGATAAATTTGAGTCATTTCTAGGAAAATGGTTGCACCTTGAGATCATAATGTTAAGTGAAATAAATCAGACACACAGCTTAACTATCGCATGGTTTCTCATATATGAGAAACTCAAAGTATAAATAAAGAGCAAAATAAAACATAGGCAATAACAACAAGGTAGATTTTTGCAAATGGGAGGGAGATCAAGAGATGGAGGGAGAAGGCAGGAGGCAGTGAAAGCGGGTGTAGAAAGAATTAAGATGTGTTATGTACATGTACCAACTCCCCATGATGAATGTAATTATTATGTACTGCTAACATAGTAATAAAATTAAAAATTAAAAAAAAGAACTCAAAAATCAATAAATGCTAGTGAGGTTGTAGGGAAAAAGAAACCCTTCTGCACTGTTAGTTGGAATATAAACTTGTACAACCACTATGGGAATCAGTATGAAGAATGCTTAAAAAAAAAAGAAAAAGCAAAAAAATAGAAATTCCATTTGACCTAGCTGTACCTATTTGGGTATCTTCCAGAAAGAGTTAAAGATATCACTTTACAGTGATATATGGATACTCATGTTTATAGCAACACAACTCACAATAGCTAAATCTTGGAAGCAGCCTATATGCCCATCAACAAATGAATGGATAAAGAAAATTTGGTATACATACACAATGGAATATTACATAGCTATACAGAAGAATATATCTGAATCACTTGTAGAAAAATGGATGCATCTTAAGACCATAATGTTAAGTGAAATAAATCAGACACAGAAGGTTAAATATCACACAGTTTTTCTTATATGAGAGACCTAAAGTACAAAAAAAGAACAAAATGAAAGAAAGATAATAGGAAAGAGGGAAACAGGAGATGGAAAAGGGATCAGGGAATGAGAGGAGACAGGAAGGAGGGGAGTGAAGGGGAACTAAAACAGATCAAAATGTGATAAGTATATGTACCAATACCCCATGAAGAATATATTTAATATGTATCACAAACATAGTAATAGAAAAAATGTTTAAAATGTTATAAAGCTCCCATAATTAATATGGTGTGTCACTGTCATGAAGACAGAAAAGCATGAATGCACTAAATTAAAGAGTTTAAAAATAGACCCACACATGTGCAGGCCTTGGTTTTCAACAAAGGCTCAAGGACAATTCAGTGGGGAAAGGATAATCTTCAACAAATGATCCCAGAATATAAAAACAACAACTACTACAACAAACATAGATCAATACTTCACACCATATATAAAAATTAATTTTAAAAAATTAATTTAAAATGTATCAGAGATCAAAATATACAATCAAGAACTATAAAACTCTTAGAACAAAACATAAATTAAAATCTTTATGACCTTGAGGTAGGCAATGATTTCCTAGATACAACACCTAAAGCATGATCCATAACAACAACTGACAAATTAAACTTCAAAGCAAGTTAAAAGGTGATAAGAGTTTTTAAAAAAAAAGGCACAGGTTGGGAGAAAATATCTGCAAAATATGTATTTTATAAAATGCTTGTATCCAGAATATATAAGGAATTCTCAAAATCCTGAAATGAAAACATATACAACTCAATAAGATGGGCAAAAGATGTGAACATACACTTCACCAAAGAAGATATACAAGTAGCAAATAATTACACAGATGGATGCTCAATGTCTTTAGTAGTTAAGGAAATACATATTAAAACCACAACAAGATTAGGACCACACACAAATTAGAATGGCTGAATTAGAAAGACCCACAATAACAAAGTTAGCAATGGTAATGATTTACTCTCATATATTGTGGTCATATCAAAGACCACTCTAAGCCTTAATGTCTTAAATACAGTCAGAACAAAACTCAGCATAAACAGTTCATCTGTTTCACTCAGGACCATTTAGGATGGCTCATAGACTGGAGCTGAAATCCTCTGAAGGCTGACTGGCTCCCAATAACTGTCAGCTGAGACCTTAGCTGGAGCTAGAGCCACAACACAAATCTTCTCCATGTGTCCTTGGCTTCCTCCCAGTATGTTGGCTCATCCCAAGGAGAGCCAGCCAGCTATTATGTCACCTCTTCTAGCCCAGCTTTTTAAGTCATACTGCCACATTCCATCCTCTAAAATCAAATAATTAAGGGCAGCTCATATTCAAAGAGAGGGGATTTGATTCTACCTTTCAACAGGAGAAGATTTGTCAAAGGATATGAAGATATGTTTCAAAACTACCACACTGCAGATTCCTCTCCATTTCTTTCAAATGTGTGACCATATCAGGAAATATAGTGGAAGCAGTTCTATGTTAAGACCTGAGAAACTACATTCAAATTCTGATAGATAAATAAATATACATATATTAGAACATGAATATATATACATATTTGAGACTCTCAACATCAATATGTGTTGATTTTTCAGGTTCATAATAGGAACTATGACTCTAACGTGTATAGATGAGGTTGAACTGGGACAGGAAAGGAGAGCGAAGATAAAGGCATGTTGTGCAGTTCAAGTATTTAGAAGAGAAAAAGCAATAGAGGTTACAGGAAAACTACCATATCTAAACCCCAGAAAGAATGTTCAAAACGACTGATTGGTAACCCTCGTCAGGCCAGACTGGAGGTCATCTGTCAGACCACCCCCAGAATTGCGCAACGTCAAACCCAACCCTCCTCCAAACCCACATTCACCTACAGTATTCTCAGACTCCACCCACAGAACTACCTCCACCCAGGTGCCCAAGCAGGAACCAGGTCTTCCGAACACTTCTTGCCTCATTCATTCCCAACGTACAGTCACATCCTGTAGATCCCAACTCTATCACCATTCAGCATTGTCTCCTCTGCCCAAAATCCTTCCTTGGCCCCTAAAGAGCTGAAGTACAGGTATCCCTTCTTCTGTCTTCCTGTGTCACACCTGGTCATACTCTGCCATGCACAGGATGCCCTACTGAACTTCAAGTCGCTCAGATTTCAGACCATGTGTCACCACACTGTCTAAACGGAATGATTGTTCAACACATGTTTGTCATAGCAATGAATGAACACACAACTCAACCCACAGCCATTGTAAACCCTGCCCCTACACAGCAATTCCTAACCACAACCCTTCTTTATTTCCTCTCCATAGCGCTTATTGCCTTATAACATGTTATAAATTCACTTACTTCTATTTTTCATGTCTCTTCATCCTCAGCACCCCGTGTAAGCTCCAATTAATGTAAGCTCCATGACAAAATGATTTCTAGCTGTTCATTTACTGCTATGTATCAACTGCATAGAACAGTGCCTGACACTTAGTAGGCACTTAATAAATGTGAATGGATAATGATATGCCTGTACCACACAGCTAGGTTCAGATGACCGCGGAGTTCTCTTCGCAGCGATTTTCCTCGGTTCCCTAGTAATCTGACCTCCCTGATGTGCCACCCTCTCCCGACAGGACAATTTCCTCATTCGCCTGGACAACAGCTTATTATCAGGGCTGCTGCTGTAGCAGCTACCAAAGGAAACACTTCCCATCTCAACATCTGGAAAACTCACTTAGGATGTGTTTCAGCCCTATGTGCCAGGAAAGCCTTTTAAATATTTTACAGCCAAATAGTAAAGTAACTAGAAAATATTATTTTCAAAAAGCATTTAATGAGGAACTATGGTGCTTAAAATTTCAAATGCTTCTCAAAATTTAGCATTTGAAAAACTTAAGTTTCAGGAAATACTACTTTTTGGCTTTAGTTCCTAAGTCAGTGGTGGGACTATCATACTACTTTTATAATAACAAAATCAATGTTAGGGGCTACTTACAGCCAGTAAAAGTATGTTCTCTCTTTTGTCATCAAAATTATGTTCTGTTACATTTTAAAAATTCATATGGGGTCTGAAAGATTACTAAAAATTATTTATTCATGATGCTATACATAAGGGAAGAAACTGGTTTTTCCAACACTTACCATATGGTAGACACTTTAAATATGTCCTAATTCTCATGAACCAGTGTTACAAGTACAACTAAACCTATTTCAGAGTTGAAGGCCCTCCAAATCAGAGCAATAAATAATTCCTGTAATATTTTAATCCTTAACAAAAAGAAAATGGTCAGAAATTAATACGGCAAAATGATAAGATTTGACAAAGCTAAATGGTGGGTAAGCACTAATGTGTAGTTCTCTGTGAGCATGAGATAGTTAATAATAAAAATAAATTGATAAATGATGGTAATAATTTATCTATAATACAGTGCTAGTTAGGGGCAGAATTCTAAATAAAATTCATGTTTTACTCAGAAGTCCATGTTTTTTCCACAGTATTTTACTCCATGTTTTTCCCCAATATTCTGCAAAACAGAAAACATCACATGTTTTACTAGCATACATCCAAGTTAGAAAATCTGCAAGGTAGGTAAAACTCATCAATAAATAGAATTATTGCCAGCAGTGCTAATAATACAAACATGACAAACATTTTGGTTTCATACACTACATTTTATCAATGTTTTGAGATGGTTCAACAACCCTAGACTAGGAGATTTAGAAAATTATCCCCTATTCCCCAAAAACATTTTAGGATATAGCCTACAAGCTTAGAGCCAGTCTTGTTCTTACAGTCCAAGACGATTAAAAATAAGGACATGTTGCCAGGCATGGTGGTGCACAGCTGTAATCCCAGCACTTTGGGAGGCCGAGGCAGGACCACAAGCTCAAGCCCAGCCTGGGCAATGTAGTGACTTAGTGAGATGCTGCCTCAAAATAAAACAAAAAAATAAAATAAAAAGGGCTGAGGATGTAGCTTAGTGCAAAGGCTCTAGCTTCAATCCCCAGTACAGTGAATAAATAAATAATAAGGGGCATCAAATTCAAGAAATATTATGGACAAAGAAGCCAAAGTGAGTAAACCAAAAAGAGTAGGTGGGTAGGCAGTAACTGTGATCCAGTTATAGAAGAGGAATGGAGAGAACTCTGAAAATCAAGGGAAAAGAAGAGAGAATAGGAAAGAAATGATCATATTTTTAAAAGGAAGAGTAAAATCAGTAAGACATGAGTGAAATCCGGAGATAGAGAAAGACAAGCATTACAGAAAATAAAAGGAATGCAGAACGAGAAAAGTTAAAAATTAGAAAAGAAAGAGACAAAGAAATAAGATGAACTAAATGACATAAAGGAAGGTAGATACAGCTTTCTAGTCATTTCATAAATTAATTCCATGTCCTGCCATATGGGGTTTCCCTCCCTTTCCTGACATTAACAGGATCAGCAACTCTGAGTGATACATTTTGCAATAACAGGGCAATAAATTGAAAGCATCAGTGAGCAAACAGACCCCTCACAATGAAAATTAAGCACCGAGGAATGCAAATTAAACCCCCACATGACATAATACTTAGAAATGTGGCACACGGCACTGAAACATGTTGTCCTGGAACCGTTTTCAATTCTGCAGTGAGCCTCCAGACCACAGACTGCTGTTACAGATTTTATTTCTTCCATCCTCGGCCTACCCGGCTGTAGGCTGGAATCTGACTCCATCTTTACTACTGAACAAGCAGGAGGAATCTTCACGAGCACGGCCCTAACCCTCGTGCGCCCTGCCCGCATTCCGAACCAATGATGAGCCCACAAGGCGCTGAGCTCACACCAGCCAGACACAGCGCAGAAAGGTGCGCTGTCCCGCACAGTTTTCCTCCTCCCGTTTCATGGAGTATGATAAAATCACACTCACAACATATAAACAATATCAGCTCCTTATTAAATCCACAGCTGAAATCAATTTTTCTTCCAGATTCAGTAGGCTCCTTTGTGTACGTAAATATTTCTTTCTAAAAAGGTAGAAGTTAAAATCCATAAAGCTGTAGAGGGAGATTTAGTAAGAGTATTAGTTTAAATCCTCAGCAAGCACCTACTTACATCAAGGTACTGTGGCCTACACAGTATTCTCATTAAAACATCGGCCATGTGCTAAGTGATTTATTAATCTAAAAGTGCCCTTTAGAGATAGATTGCTCCGAAGGAAAAGTGACATGAACATAAAACAGGAAGCACAACTCAAGCACCTTGCAATTACCTCAACCTCCTATCACTGAGAACCACCAATTGCCAGCCTCACCACTGCCCGGAAACTGCCCCAAGCTACAATCAGCAGACCCCTGAGTCTCCACTCCTCATCTGCTCTCCTCCTCTCTATGCCCCATCAAAACTGTAGCCTCTCCGGGCAGATGCACCCGTCCCCACCTCCTAGCTGCCCAGCGGGTGCCGTTTCCTGCCTGGGGCACCCCAATGTGGAGCCCTCCGAGCTGCGCACTCCACTCCTGCTAGAAGTCAGCAAGGAGGGGACACTGGCCTCCAATGAGAAAGAGCTACCATTGAGCTCCAGGTCTTCCATTTAGTAACTGCGCACTGACGGGCAATTTAGATCACCTCCTGGAGCGTCCAGGTTTCCACCCTTAAAATAGGGACAAAGATCTACACTACTATCATCAGAGAATTGTTGTGAAGATTTCATGAGCCTGACACATGGGAGGCACCTTCCAAGTGTCAAAGTGAGAGGTACCTATTCACTAGTAGCCTTTTCGGAGATAAGGTAAGGGTTAAAAGTGGCCCAATTTTATAAATTACACTGCAGGAGAAAAGTCACTGGCCTGAGTCAGGAGACAAAGATCTTGGCCCCGCTAGATAACCCTAAGCAAGTCACTTGCCTCTCTGATCCAATTTAATGGTTTGCTAACTTGAGAATCTCTAAAGACCCTTCAAGTACTAAGCAGCATTCTTCAATACACATGTGTTAAATAAGCTTTTAGGAGCTAGCGGGGGAATGGAACTAACATTATAACATTGCTTACATGGAAAAATGAGTTCAGAGGACTGACAACAACCTTACAAGTGGACTTTTGGAACAAAATCAATTCACAATTTGGAAACTGAATTACTATGATCGATTTCCATTATTAAAAAAATATATAAAGTCTTTGGTGAAGTTGGGAAATGTCTTGCATGCTCTTCTGGAGTTGATTTTCCACATTTGTGCCTTGACACTGGATGAGATCCAGGTTGTACTCAGGTTTTTAGTTAACCGAACCACCACTGCGTCTAAGGACAAAGCTTATTTCCTCTTTGGCACATGGTTGTGTGTGTGTGTGTGTGTGTGTGTGTGTGTGTGTGTGTGTGTGTGTGTTAGAGGGGAAGGAAAGGGAACTGACATAAGATTTCACTTAAAATCCAATATTATATGTTATAAAAAGTGTTTTGAATTATCAGAAAAAGAAATCCACAATAGCCATATACACTTGTTAATCTCTACTTTCTTCTCACATCATTCTAACATTAACTGCTTGAGGTGAACAGAGAAAGTGGTTGGTGTATTCCTTAAGCAGTTTTAATAAGGCAACAGGATAACATTAAAAGATACTCCCCCCGCCAACTGCCCTTCCGAAAGCAGGGAAAATCTGGACACACATTAACACTGAGGCCTGAGTACAGTACAAGAATTTTTGGTGGTATAAAGGGTATAGAGAGATCTGGATACTGATGCCTGCTATGATTTATATCTAGATGTCCCCCCGAAGCCTCATGAACTCATAGGTGGGACTTCCGGGAGGTGACTGAATGATGTGTGTGTCCTACTCACCAATGGATTGCTGGGATAATCAGCAGGATACTGGGAGGTGAGGCCTGGTTGAGGAGGTCAGTGAGAGCATGGCCTGGAAGGGTACATTTCCTTCTCTCTTCTCTCGATCTCTCTGCTTCCAGCAGCTATGCCATAAGCTCTTTCTCTTCAGCCAGGCCCCTCTGCCATGCTGCCCTGCCTTGGAGCCAGCCAATTACAGACTAAAACTGCTACAGACTGTGAACCAGAATAGACTTCTCCTTCCTTAAATTCTGGGTGTTCCTTTTGTTTTGTTTATCCCCTGGGGAAAAAAGCAGCAGCAAGATATATAATGTACAGATACAAATGCCCAATGATGGATATTATCACTATGTGTATCTAAAATGTACCATTAAAATAAAATCTAAAAAAAAAAGTTGCGGGGGTCCTGTATTATGCCTCAGCAACGAGAAAAGTGACTAAGACAGGGCCATAGAAACTTGGGGCTCTCTAACAAGAACTTACAATTGCCAGCCTCAGAATAGGGGACATTCAGGTGGAGACAAAGCCAAGAGCCTCAGAAATCTGATGTTAAACCCCACATAGGGTGGCTCCTAATGTAATTTCTCAACCTCAAATGCAGTTCAAACGCAGCCTCTCTCCTGCCAGTGGGCTCATAACACAAGAACTGGCAAAAAAAAAAAAAAAATCCCTCCCCCAGAATCAAGAATCCAAAGAGTAACAAAACTGTTACAAAGGCAACATAGAGAGCATCATATTATCACACAGCAAAATAATTCATTTATACCACTGCTGATCCATTCCATTCAAGGTCATAAGGATCTCCCACTCTTCCTGGTCCTCAAATGCATCGTAAACCTCCACTTCACAAGCCAAGTCCCCTGCATATTTGTGACAGAAAACTGCCCTCTCATAACCAGTGGATCACAAAATTTATCATCAAAACAGCAAAGGTACTAAGCGGTTTCACAGCACCTTTAATTTAATGTGAACATGACAAAATTAAATAATTCTTAGTTACTGCAGAAACAGAAAACATTCTCCACAGAACATTATTTGAAATAATTGAATCAATGCTTCATAGACATACAGAAGCCCCAAAATTCTCTTCATAATCTATTGGTTTACCTCCCTGTGCTAGATTTTATTCTAGAAAAGACCTGTGGTGATCAAGGTTCTTTACGTCACATGCTAAAGGCTCCGTTTCTAAAATGTTCTTGTGTTGTTCTTTAAGGTGACTCAGTCACCAGCATTTCCGAGCACCTCTTACAGTAACTCACCAGGCAAAGGTGAGAGTCTTGGACTGACAGCCTCCCTTACCCTGATGAACAGGTAGGAACTGGCTAATGTACATGATTTCAAAACACAGCAAAGGAAATAGTTATCAGGCTGGCTACACTGATCGAACTTCAGTGGGGTCATTTGCTTATTATGAGAAGGGAGAATCAAACTAAAAGGAAACACAGACAAGACTTGATGTTTCTCCATGATGTTTCATGGAAAAACTGAGCGTCTATGCAACAAATAGCTAAAGTGCACAGCAAGCAGGCTGATCTTACATTTCAAAATGGAAGTTTTGGTTGATGGCTGTTATGATAAAAATAACCAAAACTCAAGAAATAACAAGTTAGGAAGATAAGCTACTCTTAACGAAATTCTCTCATGGCATTTGCTTTCTGTAGTAAATTAAGCTGTATACGTTGTTGAGAAATTAATGTTTCCCTAGTCAACAAAATTACATGTTCTACTCACTTTATTTCTTATTTTGAGACACGCAAGTGCTGTTTTCAAACATACTTTTAAAATCTCACACTTATAAAGAAAAATAAAGTGACTGGTCCATAAGTAGGCTCTGGAAAAAGTCACCACACAGTTTTTCTAAAACTATCTGAGGGTACTGTCAGTGGGTGAGTGTTCTTGCTGGGTGTGGCGATACATCCCATAATCATAGCATTTAAGAGGCTGAGGCAGGAAGATTCCCATGAGTTTGAGGCCAGCCTGGGCTACATAGTGAGTTCAAGGCAAGACTGAACTACATAGGGAGACACCATGTCAGTAACAAACAAGTAAAAAAATTAAACTGATTGATCTTTCCCCAACCATTCCAGAAGTTATTACCAGACAAGGGATATTATCATCCTTTGACAATAAATATAGGCATGTAAAATGAAAACTTAAAAAGGAAAAAGATGGAATTGTTTTTGATTGCCAGACTTCTGATAGGAATCACACTGGGTCTTCCAAGATCTACCTCAGTGGGGACAATGCTGGGCCAAGTGACAGGACAAAATGCTGCTTTCTCTCTGCAGCAGGCCAAAGCAGCCCCGGGCGAGCTTTGTCATAGTCCATAGATCCTTGCAAGGTCAAGACTAGAACTGGCATTAAAAACAAATGACGTTTCTGGAAGATTAAATAAGATTATGATGGGGGGTGGGCATGCCAATGAAATAGCACTGACTGATCATTTCTCTGAGCAAAGCACCATGCCAAGGGCTTTACATAAATCAATTTGTTTAGTCCTTACAACAACCCTCTAGCATATTATTAACAACATTTTACATATTAGGAAATAGCATATGATGACTGAATAATTTGTCCAAAGGTACATGGCTAAGAAAAAGCAAAGCTGTGGCATAAATCAGAAAAGTGGTTGTGTTGACCTCTGCATTTGTCCCTCCAGATACCCACTCTGAAAACAGCAGGCCAAGTCATGCCTACAGGAAAGCTCTCATATGGGAAAATAATGTTCAAGTTGAAGTTATTGAGAGACATAGCCCTCAGGCACGCACTGGTAATCAGGGGTCACTTTCCATCCTAATCTCTGTGCCAGATGGTGGACCTCTACAAATCGCCTCAGAGGGTGAACTTCCCTTCCAGATTCCAATAGCTTCAATTAATGTGAGCTGAGGCAGGAGGTGAGAGGCAGGAATGAGACAAGGGCTGGGTGTTCATTCCTTGGGCTCCCTCCCCCCAGAATCACCTCAGGTTTTCTGTGTCCCCAAGTGAAGGTCCCATTCCTCTCAGCGTTCTCTGCATAACTCACTCTCTCGGAGTGGCAGGGACCAGTCCCTTCCCATGGGCCTTCATCCATGCAAGCCAGACAGTGTGATTTCTCTCCATCCCTGTATTAAATACTTCATAAATTAACTGCATATGAATATCTGTTGATTCCTGCCTGAACCCTAACTTAGACAATTTGACTCCAAAAAATCACGCTTTCAAGCTCTAGTATAATGGGACTCTATCATTATTATAGTCTTAACCTCTGTGAGGTCACCTGGAATCCAAGTCTCTGTTAAATAGTATCCCTCACCTTCCTCTTTACTACTTTATTCCTTTCTCTATCGTATTACATTTTATATCGTGGTATGGAATTCATGTAAATATTCATAAATAAACATGAAACCAATCATTTCCAGTGAAATTTGATCCCTCAAAACATTGCATGCTTTTTCTTTCCAGGTCTCGAAGGTCTAGGACTCAGTCTTCCTTCTTTTATGAGAATCTAAGCAGTAAAACAAAGACTGCTGTGAATATTTCTGTTCAAGTCCTTAAAACGCTGAATGGCAAGGCATCTTCTGGTGTTTCTTTCTCTTCTTATCAAGACAGCAGTCATATTGCATTAGGGCCACACACTAACACACTCCTTTAACTTTATCTCTTTAAAGGCCGTATCTCCAATATAATTCTAAGGTTTTGGGGTGTTAGGACTTCAGCACATGAATTTTGGAAAACACAATTCAGTTCCTAACCGACAGATCATAGACTTTTGATTCCAGCTTTGTATTCTATAGCAATGCTACGACAAATATCATCATACATCTATCTTTGTACACGTGTTAAATATCGATAGAATAAATTTTAGAAGTAGAACTGCTGAGCCAAAGGAATATGTTTACATATATACATATTGCCAAACTGCCCCCCAAAAGTCTGTCAAATTTAAACTTCTACCGACAGTGTGAGAGACCAGTCACTTCCTCTCATACCAAACGCCTGGCCTATCATCAAACATTTTCATCTTGACCAATCTGTAAATTTAAAAACTGTCTTATTTGATCTGTTTCCCTTAGGTGTAGATAAGGTTTTATATAGTACGCATTTTACAATAAGATGATACCATTCTTTCTTCGTATGTGCTATAATATTTAATGATTAAGTACTTACCTTCTATATATTATTTTAAAGAATCAAAACTTAAAATATCTTTGTTTGAATCTTATAGGCAAGTTAGAACTGTGGTTCCAGTATATCTAATGCAACATAAAGAAGCATGGCCACACATGCTTTGCATAAAGGCTGTTCTAAATAAGAATTTGCTGAATAGGACAGGTCACCGATGGCCCCTAGGGCTGGGGATTTAGCTCAGTGGTAGAGCACTTACGGAGCATGCACAAGGCCCTGGTTTAATCCCCAGAACTGAAACAAAACAAAAAGCAAGACCTTGATGTTCAGGGAATTCTTGAGTGGCTGCATGTCCCTTAAGAACTTCAATTTAGAGACATTTTCCTCTGCCAGTTCTTTTCCACTTGACAAGGTAAGCATGACTTAGCCTAGTGTTTTCAAATTGTACCAAAAGAAATCATTTTTAATTTTAAACTTAGCTGGAAATTTTGGTAATCAAATCAAAAGTAATTTTTAGTCTCAGACTAGTGTAGACCTAACCATTCTTATCCAACACTGTACTTCACAGCCCCTGTAAGACATGTCCCCAGATAAGAGTTCCTGTTGCAAATAGGCATGCAGTGTAACAAGGACAGATTCGAGTACATAGGAAAGATGTTGGGAACATATGTACTAATCTCTTTGCATGTTTGCTATGCAATACAAAAATTTTTTTTAAAAAGTTAATTTAATACCAGGACTTTGGTATGAGTGTATTTATTAGGATATGGACCCATGGTGAGGGAGAAGATCACTTTCACATTTCATAGAACTGCCAGTGCTTCCCAAGTGCCTTCAAATAGCAGCAGTAGTATTTACGAACAGATATACTAGTCAATTCTGTTTGCCACATGTATATCTGAAAGTGCGCATTAAGATTGCCATGTTTCAGGATTTCATCATGGTTTTGGCAAGGGTGTGTACACATAAGGAGACCTTTTGTTAAACCACATAACTCTGATCTTGTTTATGAGCTCTAAAATTAAATTATCTTGCATAAATGCTCAGAAGATAATTTTCATATTAGTCTCAATGGTCTACAGTACTACCACAAAAGATCCAGTCACAATTCATCCTGTGACACTGGGCAGCCCGTTGGCTTCATTGGTGGTACAATGTGCTGCTTCATGGGAGCTTCATGACCTACAGACTCTCACGCATTTGGGGAGGAAAAGAGTAGCTGGCAGAACTGCCAGATCTGTGGCAAAAGCATTTACTATTGAACAAAGGAAATACGTCAGTGCAAAAGAAAGAAGACTATAGTTTAGAACTATACACGCAAAATTTATCTGTAAAGGGTCAAATAGTATTTTAGATTTTGCAGGCTATATGACCTATGTTTAGAGGCAACTACTGGGCTCTGCTTTTATATCATGAAAATAGCCATATACAGTCTTAAACGAATGGGTATGGCAGTGTTCCAATAAAATTGTATTTATATAAGATGAATGACTGGCCAGATTTGGCCTCTGAGTCATAGTTTACCAGCCCATGCTATAGACTATATTGGTTTTCCCTTTATCTGGGATTTTCATTTGTAAGCATATACAGTCACTATGGTCCAGACCCCATCAGGCTTTAAAAATAATTTATTTAATCTTTGAAACCACTCAACTAGCATTATCTTCCACCATTTTATAAGTGAGGAAACTAAGGCACAGAGAGGTTGAATAACTTTTCCAAGACTGTCCTACCCATAAGGAGCAGAGCTAGAATTTAGACACAGGCAATTTGACCACAGAGACCTTGACACCCTCTTTTGTGAAGTTTTAAACTGCTAGAGTTTTCAAAACTCATCTACTCTTCCAAGACCCCTCAAGCTCTACAAGTACCCGAAGCAGATGATTCTTGCTGCTCTTCAGCCAGTGGATTCCCAGGTTGGCTGTAACTCTACGCTGGACTTCTAGAAAGAAAACATGGGGAGACTCTAAGATCCCAAAACCACCCTGGTAACTGGAAGTTACCAAGTGCCTCTTCCTAATTTGGTGTAAGTTTAGATGTTGCTATATCTCCTAAGAAGTAATTAAGGGCAATACTATGCTAACAAACATGCTATTTTTAGAAACAAGAGTAAATACTAAAAAATTGTCATATGTCAAGTAAAACTAATAACTGCAGAGATAAAAATATAGGACATGGCTAGAAGGCACTATCTATGAGCCAAAAAATGACCATTTCCAGAAACCAAAAATTTGGTCTTGGACCTCCCAAACCCTAGAAGTTTTTACTGTTTACAAACTGAAAAAGAAAGAAGCCAGGCATAATCCTAGCACTTGGGAAACTGAGGCAGAAGGATCCCTGCATGTTTAAGGCCAGCCTGGGCTCCATAATGAGTTCAAGACCAGCCTGGACTATACAGCGAGACCCTGTCTCAAAAAAAAAAAAAGAAGAAGAAGAAGAAGAAGAAAGAAAAATGTAACCCAAAGTTCTCCCTTCACACAAAATTATGGGTCATCTGGATAAAAAGAGATGATCTTTCATCACTGTAAATAATAGTATATCTGAGGTTTGGAATGTTATCTCTTGCAAATCTGAATAAGGCAAACAAATCCTGACTATTGGTGTTCTGATGGAATTAAGAACAGGAGTTCAATTTTAAGTTGCTGCCGGCCTGACATTCCACATGATTTTGTCTTTCCTCACTGTGTATTCCATCATACCATCTGGATTTTTTCTTTTAATCAAAACTTACCTCTTTTGGTAAGATTAAAACCACCAGCGACCCATAAAATTAAAGAAGAAAGTGAACTGAACATTCCTTTTTGGAACATAGAAACTCCCTGCAGTTGCCAAAAAAGAATTGGAAATGCTTTAAGATTGAGATTATACATTCAGTCAAGTTGCAATTTCAAATAAGCAATTATAAACTACTAGCTTTGTGCAAAGATTTAGAACATGAGTAGAACTAGAAAAGGGGTTATTCTCTAAAAGAGCCTGTGGGAAAGCAAAGTGGGAGTTTTCACATCCCATTCATAAAACCTAAGGACAAGTCCACAACTTTTCTATTGCCTTTACTAAAGGGAAGAGAAAACCCGCTGCTTCTGTTTGCTGAAATGCTTCAACTCTCACGTCCTGTGAGAACACAGAATCCCTGACTCTGAAGGGCCCCATGAATTTTCTGCAGAACATTTTTCATAAGCTAAAAAGAAAGATATTTGCTCGTGCAAATGTGCTCGTCATTCATAGGAAACACCACTGTTATGTTGGGCCCTGGGTCCCCAATAAGCTCTAAAGTTTTCATTGGATAAGAAAGACATGAAAGGACAGAGGAGGAGAGAATATGGGAGCCCTACTATGTCTGCGGCTCTGTACTAGGAAATATAAAATCAACCATTACACTAAGAAAATAGCTGACATTAGTTTCTGTCTTCATGTTCTGAAGATTGATGATCATTTAAAAAATTTTTTTTTCTTGTTTCAGTTGCTGTTTGGAAAACTCTGATTGGGAAAATACTTCTTTCTTTTCTACTAACACCTTAATTTAGAGAAGACCAAGAAGTCCTGCTCTTGCTTGAGATCAAGGATTGTACCTGCCCATCCGGTAACTGCCATAACGTACTCCGTGGCGTTTCCAGTTACCCTTCCTTTCCAGCTATACACTAATGCCTTTTTCAACATGAGGACTCCCCTGTGTTGACGACTGTGATACACGAGGCACGGCTGAAGTGGCTTGGGGAGCAGCCCGAATATCCCCTGGAGCAGTCACTTACGTAAGTAAACACGAGAGCATCGCACACAGCAACATCGAACAGTGCGTGACCACCGCAGCATCCGAGGCGCCTCCAAAGCAGTACGTCTGCATGTGCCCCATCAAGTCGCACCCCGATCCGGCTTCTCCACCTCCTCCCGGGGCCTGGAGGGCTGCTTCAAACTCTGCTGTCTGCCTTCGCTTCATATTTGCACTTTGGTTTTGCTAAAAACTATCTTTGGGTTAAACTAATTTAATCTTGTTTTCTGTGTCTCCTGGTGATGTTTTCTAGATACATTAGCTGTAGCTGTTTTAAATTTTAAAATAAAAGATACGGAGCTCTATTATCATTTACTGAATACCTATGAACCAAGTGTCATGGTTTGCTCTATTTATGTAATTTATATATTCTTTAGAGGAATAATTCAGTTTTCCTCATATAATCCCCATGGCAATCTCCTGAGGTACATGCATCCCCATCGTTCAGAAGAAGAATCTGAGCCCTGACTCTAAGTTAGAAATGAACAGGACAGCAATAATGATTCAAATCCTAGTTTTGATTCCTGAAATATACCACTCTAACCAATTTGACAATATCGCCCATTGAGGGCTGACATAAAACAGCACATAAATGTATCCTCATAAGGTATCTTCAAATATAACTTTTTTTTTATTTTTTTGTAAGGCCAAATTTAAATGAGCTGGTTCTTAATACTATTTTGGTTGTGGCTGCAGCAGAGAATTTGACAAATGCTACAGAACCTCCACGAGGGCAGGGGTGGGAGAGGCACACGCCACACACGTAAGGTCATCTTCCCTAGTCACAGGCTAGTGCTGCCAGCTATCTTTCTGCAGAGATTATTAGCAAGCCCTCTCATTCCGTGCTTTTCTTTTTTACTGAAGTGAAATGTACCATTTCCATCACTGCACTCTGGCCGTGACATAAGGAAACACCTCATAATAGACTCTCAGAGTGCTGAATTCTTGCGTGTTCAACATTATGTTAAAGTTAGTACAGCCTTGGGGTTGAGGATTTAGCTCAGTGGTAGCACTTGCCTAGCAAGCACAAGGCCAAGTTCGACCCCTAGCACCCCAAGAAAATAAATAAAGGTAATGTGGCCTTTTTACCCCATCAACCGCAGGGATGTGGTGCTGTTTTGCTAGCATCAGTACATTTTTCCCCTCCAGTTGAAAGAGGCTTGACTTGTATAGTACAACACATGTCAGAATAAGACATAATTAATTTTTGTAGCCTAGAAACATTCAGAGAAAAAAAGATTTGATCACAAGGCAAAATAAAAATACTCAGGGAAAGCTGCAGTCTAGAACTACATGTCAGTACAGAGCCTCAAGTCTGAGTTCTGCCTCCTCTTTTCTGTGAGACTTTGAATAATTTGCCTTATCCTCTCCACATTTCTGGGGTGTGAGTTAATGTTAAATGGGATGAGATGAGAAATTCACACAGCGAGGCACTGAATAATGAGTGCAGTGCATTTGCACGTTATTCTTAATAATTTTCTATGTGCTGGTTATCTGGCATGACTATATGAAAAGGATATTCAGGTCAACAGATATTTCTATATGTATTTATCATTGTTAAAAGCAGTACATGAGATTAAATATTTTGCCTGTACCCAAAAGGAAACCCAAACCTTTGAGTTTCTGATTTTGAAGGAATGAGAACAGAATAAAAATACCTAAAGATGAAATCAAATGACTTACCTACCTTTAATCTTTTGGAAAGACATCCTGTGCTTATGGGCACCCTAATAAATATTAGTCATCATTATTCTATAATAGATATGCAGATATAGAGTAAGAGAATTTGCCATATGATAAACTGTCAATTATTCTTTTACTATAATAAAATAATGCTACGATGTATGCACTTATTAAGAAGCCATCTGAAAGATTTATTTTTAAATGATCCTGAGACCATCATGGGTACTTAATGAATGCTTTTTTATTAAAGGCCAAATTGAAAACCACAGATGTCAGACACTACCAGAGCACCTGTATGTA
Source organism: Hystrix cristata (assembly GCA_004026905.1). Lineage (NCBI taxonomy): Eukaryota > Metazoa > Chordata > Mammalia > Rodentia > Hystricidae > Hystrix > Hystrix cristata. The sequence continues at coordinate 42,971 of PVJO010011147.1, forward strand.
TTCTCTTGTTATTTCTCTCTTCTTGTGTATTCTTTTGTGTTTTATGCTCCCCAGCAGCAAATAGGCAAAAATTATATGCCTATTTTATGTCTGAAGCAACTATAAGAAAGCATAATTTCCAACATATATACCTAGTAAAATGTATAAAGTAGTAATTAGTACCTCAAGATTCTAATCTTGGCCGTAAATAAGGAGGGAGGAAGGGGTGAGGGGAGGGGAATGGGAAAAAAAGAAGCAATAAGATATATCATGTACAGGTACAAATTCCCTATGATGAATGTTATCAATATGTACATCTAAAATGTACCATTAAAATAAAATAATAAAAATAAAAAGATTCTAATCTTGGCCAAACTTCAAAACTCAGGTTGTTTTCCACCGTGCTGTGTTGCCTGCCAAATTCTACAGAGAAAGATAATTTTCAAATTGGTCAGCAGCTCTGTCTACAAAATGTCTTACTCTCTCCATTACCAACCTGATAACCTGCAATGGCAAAGTTTAAAGAATAGCTACCCAAAGCCTCACTCGCTCATATAAACAGGGAGACCTCAAGTTCAGAAAACAGGAGGTAAAAAATTCAACAGAACGCTGATCTGAGGTAACCATTCAGTTCAAAAATATGACACTTTTTCTAGCTTGTAATGTGGCTTCATAGAAACGAGCTGCCAACCCCAAACTAATTAGAACATCAGTTACAAACATAACTTGGCAATTTGATTACTTAATAATTTGAATAAGGCATAGTAAAGGGCATAGGAAAACTATATGCATAAATCAAGAGTTTCTCCAACTTTAATGAATCATATTTTTAGGAGATAAGCCACAGTTAAAAGGTATTTTAGATGCCAATTAAGGAAGCTATAATCATAAACAATTTGCCTGTTCCTGGAATAAAATTTAATCAGTCTAGGATCATTTCCTTTTCATCTGTGGAAAGTAAACAGTAGTAACTTATTTGTATAATTATTACCAAGAAACTGAAAAAGTAAAAAAAATTAGAATTCAAGGACTAGAGCAGAAATTCAGCATCAACTGGCACTCTAATATGAAGTAAAACCTCAGGCACTTCTATAGGTATTGCTAGTGAAAAACAGGGACCAAGTTAGCCCCTGAAGGGTCACCCATACAGCCATGAAGCCAATGGCAGATGAAGATTTGTAAGTTCTGCTAAGTCTCACAGACTACAAATAATAAACTCAGAAGATATAATAGATTTTATCACCTTGATAACTAGGCTTCTCAAAACGGTGCTAGACACCTTTATTGAAGAAGTAGTCTGACTTCATTTTTCTGTTAGAATCAAATTGTTACCAAGAACCAGAAGTAGAGGTACAAAAGTAAGTACAACAACTCTAAGATAAAATACGCAAGGTAAGGCTGCTAGGAAAGCAAAAATAATAATAATAATAATAAAGCATCTACATGCCTTGTTTTATTGATAAGGCTAACAGAAATCCCTGAGAGAAATGAATTAGGAAATCTCAGTCTAAGCTAAAAATATCTCTAGAATTCAGTCTTCTCTCTTGAATGTAGCTAGATCATGTAACCCTACAATAAAGCTCAGAAACCAAATATTTTAATTTCATGATAATGCACAATATGCTCAATGCTATAAAAAGTGACTGAATTCACAGAAACCAAATCACAACACTCTGCTTCTGAATATAACGGAGACAGTGAAATGTGTGACCTGGACAGATGTCCCCCTATGTGAGCAGCACCAGATTTCAAGTGTGGAGGAGGTCAAGAAACCTTCTCTCATCAATGTGTAGGCATTTGTTTCTCCACCTTTACTTCACGACTCGAGTTTTTAAACAACCTAACTTAATCGATCTAAACATCTGCCTAACAGGAAAAAGTATAGGAGACAAATTTCTTCAGACACTACACAGAAAGTATTGCAAGGGAAAGACAAAAGACAAAATTTGTAGTACAAACAAGAACAGACTAATCCTGTTACCTTGTACATAATGAGACAACAAGAAAGTACTTTACACAGATCTTTAGTAAAAATCCCAACGCCAGACAAGCTACTCCTGGACAGTTATTATGGCAAACACTTAATTTTCCATTTAAATTATAAAAGCCTAAAAAATTGGAGAAATAAGCAAAAATCATCACCCATACCTCTGACTCTTTAGTAATTATTTGTAATATTCCCAGATAGCCTTTTTTTCACGTATACAAACATTTGTTTTACTTCGGGAGCAGTATATTATATGCTACTTGCTTATTTCCCCTAAAATGTTTCTTGGAAATGATTCCGTATTGTTACGGAGAGCCATCACATTTTTTTTAACAGCTACATGACATTTCACTGTCTGGATCTAGCACAATTTATTCACCTAGTCCCTACAGAACACCAAGTCTTTTATAATTGTTGCTATTATAAATAATGCTGCATTGCTTCTTGCCCTTTTGGCTGAGATCAAGTGTAATAATGCTACACCAAGCATTCTGGTTTTTAAATCTTAATGCAGATACGCAATATACTGGGAGAATAAAATCACTGAAGTGGATCTTCTAGAGTTGGGATTTTGTGTAGAGGAAGTCATAGTGCTCATTCAATTTTGCTGCGTGGATATTTCACACTGGATGTAACACACAGTAAGTATTTTTCATGTTGCTTTACAGCCTCCAGTGTTAACGCTTTAGTGGTTTATTATTTCTTAACTGAGGGCTATATCAGCTTTTTCTCCACCTGTAGAGTATAACTGTTTCAAATTACCTTCTCCCATAGCAGTGATGGCGAACCTTTTAGAGCTTTCAGTGGTAACAGTTAGCAGCAGCACGTGTGTCATAGGTTCGCCACCACTGTCCTATACTCTCCATCCTTCACATATGTATTTGTGCGAGCATAGCAAAGGAATGCATCGCAAACGGTTAATACTGGCGAGCTAATCTTTGCCTTTATACTCTAACTGGATTCATTACAACATATGTGTGTTTCTCACTTGGGAGTATTCAGATATACTCAGCAAGAGCCAAACATCAATCAATCTAGTTTCTAAATAACCAGTCCTTGTAAACTTTAAAATAGCAACCATTATTTTTTTCCTCTCAAATGATTTAATCAAATGAAAGTACAAATAAACTCATATTCCATTCCAGATAAAATTAACCTCTGGTTCACCTAAAGATCAAGCTTAGTCTGATTAGTAAAGGGGCCAGACCAGACAGTGATGACCAGCCCAAAGGAAAAAGAAACACATGATTAAGCAAGCAGATGGCCACTTGAAATTTAATGAACAGACACTTTTTGATTTGGATTGATGGCCCAACTAGGAAAGGTCTTTAGCTCAAGCTCTTCCCTTGAGAACCCTGATGGCTGGACTACAGTGATTCCCTCAGGTTAGAGCCCTCCTCCTCCTCCCAGGAGTGGTTTCCATAATTCATAAAAAGCCTCTTGTTTACATCAAGCAAGCAGGGACCGAAGACCTGTACTCCTTCAGACGGCGGCACGCTAACTTACCTTTCCTTCTGGCCTTACAAAAGCAGAGTAGAAGAGGGAAAGCCCTTTTATCTTCCAAAGATCCCATTTAAAAAAAAAAAAAGATGGGGAGCAACCAAACCTTTCTCTGTTTTCTTTTTCTTTTTTTAATTACTTTGACATTTTTTTCTTTCTCTTTTTTTATTAGTACATGTTTGTAGTGCATAATGTTGCCATTCCTTGTGGGGAATTAGTACATGTACATAATATATTTTAAATCCTCTCTTTTTTTCATCCCCTTTTCCTTCCCTCCCTCCTTGCTCCATCCATCTCTCTATTCTTTTCTCTTTTTTTATACATGTTCGCAATATATACTGTTTACATCCTCGTGTGGAGTTGGTACATGCACACAGCACATCTTAATTCCCTCTTTCATCCTCTTTCTCTCTTCTGCCCTCTCCCTCCATCTCTTGATCCTTTGTCCCTTTTAGAAAGATCTACTTCCACTTTTTATCACTTGTCTTTGATTTTGCTCTTTATTTATACTTTGGGTTTCTCACAGAAGAGAAACCACGCAATATTTAAGTTTATGTGCCTGATTTATTTCACTTAACATTATAGTCTCAAGATGCATCCATTTTCTTACAGTCACACCTTCCTTATATCATATTCTATAAATACCTTAAGCGACTGTTAACAAAGATTTGTTGGTTACCCTGTGAAGATAGAATCGGGCCTCAGGACAAGGTTCAGGGGTGGAAATAGGTGAACTCAGAAAAGAGAAACAAGCTACTACGCTTCCACATATTTCTCAGTTTTGCTTTAAATGAACACAATCTTTGCCCCTCATAACCAGCTCTCAAAGCCTAGTGAATTGTCTGCCCAAATCAGAAAATGTCTGTTTATTAAGTTGCAAGTGGCTATCATACCTAATAGAGAAAGATCTTGAACATATCTCAAGCCATAGATGTTTCTGCCAAGGTACAAATAGAATATATGCATCTTTTAAGTACTACCATTTTCACGCAAATATCTATAAAAGATGAAGAAACAGATGTGGAGAGAAGGGGTTATGAATCAGTCTAACTATGAGTTCTTCAAGGAGTTGCAGCTCAAAAAGTATTTAAATAAATAAAAACTGGTGGTTTTTAATGTCAGTCTGAGGTTACCGCCATAATCTCTTGGGTTTTGTTTTTGTTTTATGTTTTCTTTCTCCAGCTTAAAAAAATTATATATGGTTCTCTGTATTAAGCCCCTCAAAATGCAGAGTTTTCCAAAGACTGTTTTTCCCAGATTCAATATCCTTTTCATTAGCAGAAAATTCTAAATTGAAGATTTGCAAATTAAAACATAAATCTTTTTTTTCCCAAATAACTTTACAAACATGTCAAACTGGAAAAGGAAGTTAGAGTTAGAATTTGGGAAGCTATAAGAATTTTTCGTTTCTAAAGGATTGGATGTGACTGCCAACAATTCCGTGGTTTTAGCTGCTTTCAGAAGGAGGAATGTGATAATAGCTCCTGGGTGGAATAATTTTGGCTGGACTTGATTAAATCTAAGCTTAAAACTTACAGAGAACAGCTTGGACTGCATTTTTTTTTTCTCAGAAACAGCGCTGCATTTCATCTTACTGTGGCCTCGCCAGATTTGGGGCCTTTGGGGAGTCTGGCACTAGATTAGACACTAACAAAGCAAGCTGTAATACCCTGGATCATACGAGTTGCACAACTCCAATCAACACTAATGAGTGTGCGTCTCACTAAAGCTCTGCACGTGTAATTTTGGAAAGGGGCCCTAAATGGCCATAAGGTCCTTTCCTTTCAACAAAGGACTATTCTATTAAGCTCCCAAGAAGTAATCAGTTCAAAAGAAAATGGATGACAAGCAGTGGACTTATTTAGCTAGTGTTTGTGTTTGTATTCTATTGTCTTTGTCTTTTGGTAAAGAAATTGTTTTACATTCCCTAGAAATGTATCCAGCCTTTGCATCCAGTATCTTAAACTTTGTTCTTAACATTCTACTAGTGACTTCAAGATATATAATTTAAACATTGCTCAAGATAATTCTAGAAAAAACTCAAATTCTTTGGGGGGGGTCAACTATGTTGGAGAGCTCCTTGAGTCTCTGTTCTCAATGCAAATACTATTGTACTTATACTATTTAACTTATACTACTGAATCCAAATCTGATTACAAGTACTATGAAATATTTAAAAACTGTCCCATGGATTGCTGGTTCCAGAACAAGATGAAATAAATGCATTCCTCCCTACTATTCCTATTGAATACAACTAAAAACTGAATATTACATGTAAAACATACACTAAAAATACTCCATGAAGGAATCAAAAAAACAGTTATGGAATATTTTCCCACATGAAATCTAGAGAGGAAAAAGATGGCATGAAAATAGAAGGGACCTTTCATAATCGCATCCAAAAAAATGAAATACTTAGGAATCTATCTAACCAAACAAGTAAAAGATCTTTTCATTGAAAACTACAGTACTCTAAAAAAGGAAATTGAAAGAGATTTCAGACAATGGAAAGACAGCCCATGTTCATGGGTAGGAATGACCAACATAGTGAAAATGACCATATTTCCTAAATTACTATACAGATTTAATGCAATTCCAATCAAAATACCAATAACGTACTTCACAGAACTAGAGAAAACAATCATGAAACTCATCTGGAACCAGAGGAGACCAAGAATAGCAAAAACAATCCTGGGCAACAGGAATAAGGCAGGGGGCATCACAAGCCCCATTTTGAAATTATACTATAAAGCTTCTGTGATAAAAACAGCATGGTACTGGCATGAAGACAGATCCGAGGACCAATGGAACAAGTTAGAAGATGCAGAAACAACTCCAAACACATTCAAATACCTCATCTTTGACAAAGGAGCCAAACACCCTCACTGGAAGAAAGACAGTCTCTTTTATAAATGGTGCTGGAAAAATTACCTTGCCACATGCTGAAAACTAAAACTAGATACATGTCTCTCACCACATACTAAGCTAAAATCAAAGTGGATCAAAGATCTAAACATTAAAACAGAAACACTAAATCTGCTGGAGAATAGAATAGGAAGAATTCTTGAAGACATAGGGGTAGGAAAAAAATTTATGAACAGAACCCAGACTGCACAGAAAATAATACAAAGAATCAGTGCTTGGGACCACATCCTATTAAAAGGCTTTTGCACAGCATAAGAAATCACCAAAAGAGTGGAGCAAAAACCCACAGACTGGGAAAAAAAATGTTGCCAGCTGCCCTTCAGAAAAAGGTCCAACATCTAGAATATATAAAGAACTCAAAAAAAACCCAAATTTAAAGACCCTATCCAAAAATGAGCATCTGAAATGAACAAACATTTCTCAGACAAAGAAATAAAAGTAGCAAATAAATATATGAAAAAGAGTTCAACATCATTGGTCATTCGAGAGATGCAAATCAAAAACAACACTAAGATTGCATCTCACTCCAGAAAGAACACCTATTATCAAAAAAAAAAATCAACCCATAACAAATGCTGGTGGGGCTGCAGGGAAAAAGGAACCCTCCCTCACTGTTGGTGGAAATGTAGACTAGTTCAACCACTGTGGAAATCAGTGTGGAGATTCCTCATAAAACTACAACTAGAGGTTCCATTTGATCCAGCTATTCCTCTGCTTGGTATCTTCCTAGGAGAATTAAAATCATCATACCACAGCAATAATATGCACAGCCATGTTCATAGCAACACAATTTGTAATAGCTAAGTCTTGGAAACAACCTAAATGCCCAACAAATAATAATGGCTAAAGAAGATGTGGTTTTTCTACACAGTGGAGTACTACTCTGCCATAAAAAAGGATAAACTAGAGACATTTGTAGGTAAATGGATGCACCTTGAGAACATACTCTTAAATGAAATAAATCACTCATGAATACACATTGAATTGTTTCTGATATGAGAAACTATAAGTGTAAATGAGGATGAGGTATAACAGATATTATGTAAAAAAATTATTCTAAAGAGAGGAGAACTGGATAGGGAGAGAGGGGAAAAGAAGGAAGGGAGAAAGAAAAGAAAGAAGAAAGGGAAAAAATGGAAAAATGTAAATAAACCTGTTGCAAATAGGGAAGGTGGGGGAACAGAAGGGAGGGAAGGGGAAGAGGGAGGAAAACCAAGATATATCATGTACAGGTACAAAATAACCATATCAAATATGATCATTATGTATACAATGTACCAATACATGTTCTTAGTAAAAAATAAAAATAAAAAATAAAAAAATAAAATAGAAGGGAGACTATTAGATGACAAAGTGGATGGGGGAGGGAAAGTAGCAAAGGAATGGATCAAAGCATGTTACTTGCATAGATAAAAATGCCAAGATGAAATTCAACATTTTGTATAATTAATATGCACACATAAATATATATTGGAGGGGCTGGGGATTTAGCTCAGTGATTAGAGTGCTTGCCTTGCAAGCACAAGGGCCTGAGTTCGATCCCCAGCACCACAAAAAAAAAAAAAAAAACAAACAATAAATATATATTGGAAAAATACACTATGAAGAAAATGAAAATAGCAGACTGGCTATGGATCTCAGGAGCCAAGAAAAATGCAAGGGTAAGTTCTTTGGGGTTTTTTTTGTTGTTTTTGTTGTTGTTGTTGTTATTGTTGTTTTCTTCATAATATACCAGATTTAGAGCTGGAAACAGCAGCAGAAACAGCAATGAACATGAACAGAAAAAAATCTCTCAAAAAAAGCAAGCATCCTAGCTGGAGACAGTGATACACACCTATGATCCCAGCTAACTGGGAGGCTGAGACAGGAGGATCTCAAGTCCAAGTCCCTCCTGTGAGAAGCCTGAACTCCCACCTCTACCCAGCAGCAAACCTCCTTGTCCTGGGTGTCAACAAATGCCAAGTGGGTATATTAGTCAGCATTTCATCACTGAGAAACAATACCAACACTCACAATTTAAAGAAGGAAAGTTTGTGTTGAGCTCAGGGTTACAGAAGATTCAGTTCATGGCTGGCTGGCTCCAAGGCAGGATCATCATGGCAGAAGAGCATGGTGGAATGAAGCTCCTCATTTCATGGCAGCTGGAAATGCAGCACATATCTCTAATGGCTTGCCCCCAGTGACCCACCCAGACATGTGCCAATCTAGATGACAATTAAGCTTAATGGTCACAGTGGAGAACTTGAACTTCAGCCATGACCTGGCAGAACAATCTCAACTGGAATGGAAAAAGGTAATCACAGACACTGATGGTGGAATGACACTAATGTTGAATTATCTGAAAAGAATTTAAAAGCAGCCATCTTAACAATGTTTTGGTGAACAGTTAAGAACACATTTGAAACAAATGGAGGGGGGAAAGCAAGTTTTGATAAAGAAAAGAGAAGATATAAAGCAAAACAGAATGAAAATTTTTGAACTGAAAACTACAACAACCAAAATATAAAACTCACTGGACTGGTCCAATGGCAAATGAAGAAGACAAAGTAAAGAACCAGTGAATTTGTTGATAGAGTAATAGAAATTACCAATCTGAACCGCAGCAGAAGAAACTGAAAGAAGGTGAATGTAGTTAGTAAACCTGCCGGACTGTAACAAAAGACCTAACATTCATTCAGTCAGAGCCTTTTTAGAAAAGAAAAAAAAATCAGAGCTGAAAAAGTATTTTTAAAAAACCATGGCTAAAACTTCCCAAAGTTGGAAAAAGATATAAACCTATAAATTCAAGAACCTGAATGAACTGAAAACAGAATAAGCTCAAATCCTGAAAACTAAAGATAAAGGAAAAAATCCTGAAAGCAATAAGGAAAAAAAAAATCTTACCTACCTGGGGTGGTGGGCAGCGATGGGAGCACAAAAGGAACAGTTTGATTGACAGCAGATTTGTCATCTGAAACCATGGAAGTCAGAAAGAAGTGTCACAACACTTCACAAATGCTTACAGAAAACACCTCTACAAGGGTGATCAAGATACATGGTGAATGCTTAAAATCTTGAAAAGATTATTACAGTAAAAGACACATTACCATTAATACCCTCAAAATACTCCCATCATGTTTGCCACTTCCTGACGCAGTTCTGCAAATCTTCTGTCATGAGTAGTTTAGTTGCACTGTTGTGGCCACCCTGATGTGAATCTATTCAAAATGCCTCTAATAATCCTCTCAACTTTAGGAAAAAGCCAGACATCACATAGTGCCAGATCCAGTGAAAAAGGTAGATGAGGACACACCGTAATGTTTTTATGAGCCTGCTTTTCTGTTGGATGGTGCTCAGCAGCAGTATTCACCATTATTTTTTTATCACGTCTCATAAAGACACTCACAAAACAGAACTTCCATAACTGTTTCAGAAATTGGTAAAATGATGAAATAAGTGTGTTCAGGGGAAGAGAGAGTATTTTGAGGGGGGACTGATGACAATGTGTCTTTTACTGTAACGATTTTTTTAATTGACATGCACTGTGGTTTTCAATCATACTTCATATATCTGGTGAAAATATTCTTCAAGAATGAAAATCAGGACAGCTTCAGATGAAAAAAAAGTTATAGAATTTGTTGCTAGCAGACTAGCCAAAAAGAATGGCTAAGTGAAATTCTTCAGAAAGAAATGATAAAAAAAAAAAGAGAGAATACCTTGGAAAATCAAACAATAAACAGAAAAGTAAAAATTTGAATAAATGAAATAGATATTCATTCACTTTTGAGTCTTCCAAATTGGTGATCGAAAAAAATTACAATGCAGTTTAACGTGGTTCTTAATATGTAGAGGAAATAGTTAAGATAATTACATTATAATTGGAGATAAAAAGCAAGAGATACGATTTTGATACTTCATTCAAATTTGCAAATTTTAATACCAGTAGATTGATGTAAGTTATGTGTGTATAACACCTAGAGTAACTACGAAGAAGGCTATAAAGAGACATATATTCAATACACCATAGATAAATTACAATGGAATTTTTAAAAAAGTTTTAGTCACCCACAAGAAGGCAAAACAAAGAAACAAGAGCACAAAGAGAGCACAAAGAAAATGAAAAATAAATGGAACACCTCTTGTCTTAGATGGTCTCTGAAGTCAGTTGTTTGCAGGACAGCAGATTTTTTTTTCTTTTTTTTAGGACAGCAGATTTAATACAGGACAATTACACGTTACAACATTCACACACAAGCCAAATTCAGGAAGAGTCCAGAACATCTCCCTATGCACTGGAGATCCGAAAGAGCCAATCAAGGCCTGGGAGCCCACGGCACTGTCCCACGTACACCTGTGTCTGCACTAAATGGCTGAAGAAGTCTTTACTGGAACCAGGATACGATGCTCACTGCAGAGATAAAGACTAGAGCTCCCTTGAAGTGAACAGCAGCCATCCTCCACGACAGCAAGCCCCTGAACTCCTTAGCAACAAGAACGACAAAGTTCCCTTCGGGAGAACTAGCCACAACAGAGCTTCTCCTGGGAAACACCGGCGCCTATCTTCCGCTCCCGTTCTCCTTTATGTTGTGTAGTTGTGTAGGCAACAATCCTCAGGTGGATCCTCTATGCCCAGAATCACACCAATTCAGTCCAGCTGGGCGTTCCTGCTCAACCTGACCATATCAGTCCACCACAAACACTGAGCTGATACACCACGTATACTCTACACATTGTCACCAGATTAGGGAACTAAACTTAATCTGTAGGACACTTTAATTTTCAAAGCCACTTTGCGAATGGCGATATAAACAGGAATATCCTCGGTTCTGTTTCTACCTTAACCATGGAAGGGGTCCTTGTAACCATGTCAAAGATTCTAGTTCCCCAAGGCCAGCATTTAATGGAAGGAGAGGCTCCTTGTTAGAAACCTGACTTTTACTGAACACTAAAGTCAACCAAAAACTAAAGCTGGATTTAGCATTCCGGCCAGCAAATGCATACAGCAAGTAAAACAGTAAAAGATGATCACCACACTGCTTACTATAGAAACATGCTAGTTCTTCTTCTGGTTTCTAATCAACTGAGCTGATTTCTGTTACATGAGAAAAAGCTCCATTACACAGCAACCGTTAACACGACAAACTCCCTTAATGCTTTCGTGTTCTTAATTTTCACATACTATGAATAGCTTATTTATACATACTTTTCTAGTAGCTCTCTTCAGTCAGTTGTCAGGTGTCCTATGTGAGTTCACGTCTGCACTAAAAGGCTGAAGAGTCACTATACTGGAGCCAGGATACAATGCTCAAGGCAGAGATGAAGACCAGAGCTCCCCAGAAGCAAATGGCAGCCATCCCCAACAACAGCAGGACCCCGAGCTTCTCCTGCGAGGAGAACAGTGGCGAAAAGAGAGTTCCTCCCAGAAAACCAAGTGCAACAGAGCTTCTCCTGGGAAACAGCCGCCCCCTAGCTTCTGGCTCCCAATCTACTTCATGCTGTGTCGGCAACAATCTTCAGGTGGATCCTCTACACCCAGAACCACACTGACTCAGTTCAGCTGGGCGTTCCTGCCCAAGTTGACCACAGTAAGTCCACCACAATCCACCCCTCATCAACTTTATAACTAGATACATTTCTTTAAACCACAGTCTCCAGTGGCAGATTTATAAAGAGTTAACATATCTTGGTCTATGCGGATTCACTTTAACAATACAATTCTTACAGCACTCATTCCCACACCAGAAACAAATATTCAAAGGACTCTCAACACTGATTACAAACAGGTGTCGAAAAACTACGATACATACTTTACAACTCTCCATTCTGTCTCTCTTGTTTATTCTTAAAAAATAATTTGTTTACAAAGTACAATATACCAATACAGTGCATCCACCATAAAAAATATGGCTTCAAATTTTAAAACTCTTTGGTTTCTATTAACTTAACAACAGAACAAGGCAACACTAAGAGGCATCCCAAAGGATCTCCTGCGCCCCAAATACACTCTTCCCTTCTGGTCAAAGGCCTCAGGCCACTTTTCCATTGGCCTGTTTCTTCTCCCCAACCACATCTCCTCTGTTCATTCTTGCAGTCCACAGCTCCCCTCTGGTCAAACCATCAAGTCACCCTGCTGGCTCTCTGCTCCCGATTTCCAGCGTAGATCTGGCCAAAAGCCCTCAACAGTAACTATGCTGCTGTCCCAACACTCGACTGCACTGAAATTTTTCTGCCACTCAGGCAGTATCTCCAAAAACAAGCAAAATGTAGACCAACTTCTGCCAAAGCACATTACATCCCACCTGGGATCCAGCAGCCAACACAGTCTTTCTCAGCAGAGGCCTCCCACGCCTCATCCTAACTCACAGCATTTCCATCAGTTACTCTGGTTTTCCGGGCTCTGACCAGAATCTCCCATATAATTTAGAGCGTTTCAGGGCTGCATCTTCAGCCAGTTTCTCAAAACCCTTCCAAATGAATTCCAAAGACTCTTAAGACACATGACCAGGGAACATCACAGCAAGGACCCCATTTCTCCAGTACCAATTTCTGTATCAGTCAGTATTTATTAGAGAAACAGATATCATACAAGATATACAAACATACAAGAATTTACAGATTGGCTTACGAGGGGGTCAGAAGTGGAAGAGTGCAGAGGGTCCACCTGTGCACTGGAGAGCCGAAGGACACAGCCAGAGGTCCAGAGCTCACTGCAGCATCACTGCACCAGGCCCTCTCTGGAGGCTGATGGATCTGCGATGGAAGCTGAAGAGTCTGCACCGGAAGCTAGGAGGCTGTGTCCAAAGTGAAGGCGGAGCTCCTCAGAAGGGCCAAAGCAGGGCTGGACTTCATTTCTCTTTTATAACACACAGGCAATGAGCCGCCCTAGGGTGGGTCTTCTACGCACAGGGTGTGGGATTGGTGAACCAATTTAGTTAAACTTCTCTTACTCAAATTGACATGATCAACTGCCACTCCTACCATAGCAATAATTAACACTAAGCAAAAGTAGTTTACATTCACCAATTAAGTATATTGATAGAGTAGTTTACAAAAATGGGAATGGCACCAGAATTTCTGTAATCCCAGCACTCTGGGAGGCTGAGCAGGGGGATAGCAAGTTCAGGCCCAGGCTGGGCGACTTAGCAAGTTAGCAAGACTATGTCAAAAGAAAAAAGAAAAAGAAAAAGTTTGGGGATGTAGCTCAGTGTAAAGGCCCTGGGTTCAATCTCCAGTACCACCACCAAAAAAAGGATCCAACTATATGTTGTCTACAACAAATTGTACACAATTAGGTTGTTGCTCTTTGAGCATCCTTGCATAAATGCAACAGATATTCCAATACAATGGTGGCAAACCTTTGGCATGTGTGTTATTTGTTTTTCTTTTAAGACAAAAGATGTTAATGTGTAAGTTGTTTATTCTAGACTAAAACCTCAGTGTCGAGGTTAAATTGTGGTGTTGGCAGTTTGCGATAAATAAATGGGCTTTGGGTTGCAGTTTGGGTACTTGTCTCTAAAAGACTTGCCATGACTGGTAGTAGATCAGCCACCAGGTCTTTTTCTGGGAAAGTTTCTGTTGCCTTTTTTCCCCTTGAATGCATATTCCCCTGTTACTTTGTATGCCTTCTATTTTTTTTTAAACTGGTCATTTGAATCTAATAATGTGGAACCCTAGACATATGATTCCCTCTTTGCTATGTTTTGTTCTTGTTTTTATTATTTTTGTTTTTCCAATGATTGTAGCCTATCTCTGCATCAGCGCCTTTCCCTAAGTATGTGGACTGCCTAATTTTCCCTGTGAATCAAGCGGCCTTTGAATGCCCCAGTCTTTAATGCCTGCTTCCCAAAAGGGAAAAAGAGAGAAAACTGAAGACAAGGAAGAATAGAAGGACAGGACCCTTCCAGGTACTGCCCTCCGAATGTCTGGAACTCACTTCGGCCAGCCAGAAAAGGGCTCACAGCGATGGGGGAGACGTAGGAGAAGCAGCAACAGAAGAGCCGATCAGGAGCATTCAGTCACCCGAGCACAGAGCCCCAATTCTTGGGGAGCAAAGCTCTTTTTGCCCTCCTGGCTCCCACGGGCTATGGAAAAGATGCTCTGGGTACTTGTATAGAGCTGCTCCCGCAGGGCTGGGAGTGGGGCACAGGTAACTGCTACGGCCCTGAGAGCCAACACTGATCAAAATGAACCACGATTTGCCTCAACAGTCCCCTGTCATAAGCCTTCAATAGATGCCAAAGTTCCAAAATAGCTAGATCACATTCTGTTGGCGAGGTTGTCATCTAGTGGGGGAGACAGATTCCTGGGCCTTCTTACTCTGCTGTATTCTCAGAAGCCCTCTGATTTTAATCTTACAGTTTTATCTTACGATTATGTATATGCTTATATATTATACATGTTTACATTTCTTTTTTTCTGCATGGTACTGGGGATTGAACTCAGCTATACCCTCGGTTTATTTTTAATTTTAAAACAAAGTTTCACCAAGTTGCTAGACCGCTCAGGCTGGCCTTGAACTTGTGATCTTCCTGCCTCAATCTCCAAGGATGCTGGGTTTACAGGTGTGAGCTATGTTTACATTTTGTATTAGACCTGGCTATGTTTACATTTTGTGTTAGATTTTATGTGCATTTCCCCACAAGATTATATCTTAAGTAACCATTTGGGAAAGCTGAAAAAAGGATACACAGAACCTCTCTGTAGCATTTTTTGCCACTTCCTCTGACTCTATGGTTATCTCAAGCAAAACAAAACAAAACACAGAGACAACACAAAACCAAAAGCACCTAACTTCCAATCCAGGCTCCACTACTCCCTGTGTGAGTTTAGGTTCATTTAACCAATCTATGCCTTGGTTTATCATCCATAAAATGAAATATCTAATAAGGCATGGTAAGAAATAATTGAAATAATACATGAAAAGGAAAACTGTTCTGTACTGTGCTGAGCAATTATTTTCTGCATCGTAGAGCTGAGCAAGACCAAGCCTTCCTTTAATCTCTGACTATTTCACATGCTTTAGTTCAGAGATGACGAACCTTTTAGAGACCAAGTGCCAAACTGCAACCCAAAACCCACTTCCTTGTTGCAAAGTGCCAACACTGCGATTAAACCTGAATACTGAGGTTTTCGTTTAGAAAAAGAAACCGTTATGCGATGCGCGACCACTGGAGCAACTTGGCTGTGAGCTGACAGAGAGGGCTCTGCAGGGCTGCTGCAGGCTCACTGCCACGGAGCTAGTTCGAGTGCAAATTAAACCGCTATTATCCAAAGCCCACATGGCTAATAAGATGTCCTAGACATTGTCATGGTTTGTGTCTAGATGTCCCCCCCAAAGCCTCACGTGTTAAGAGATAGCTGGATCTAGAGTGTGTGATACTGAGATTAAGGGCACGTGATTACTAAATCAATTCACTGATTGGTTTAGCATCGCCCTAGTCCTAGCAGCCTGGATAAAATATAAAATACAGGAAGAAGCTGGTTAGTCCCCTTGCTTGCATCCCTTGCTTACCTGGCTGCCTCCTGCCTGTCTGCCTTGCCACCCTGCCTTGGACCCAGCTGACTGTGGATTGAAACCTCTACAAACTGTGAGCCAAATAAACCTTTCTTCCCCTAAATTTGGGTGTCTGGTATTTTGTCTCAGCAACGACAGAAAAGTAACTAAGACAGGCATCTTTCCAGCACATCTAAGAAAACACCGGCCTGCAGATTCAGAGCACATCAAGGCACGGGCAGGGCCAGCCCTATCATTTTAAGTAGGTAAGGAGGTCACGCCTTACTTTAAGAATCAAAATGTGTCTCACAAAGTGCAGGATGTTTACAGCCCCATGTTATTCAACAAACAAAAATCATATAATATTTAATAAATCAAAAGCCAATTAAGAAACTGGCACAAGTACAATGTAGAGACACACAAATCTCAAGGACTAAATAGAAGATGAAGCCAATAAATAAATCAAATACATATGGGAATTTAGGGTATGAAAAAAGTGTCCTCTGAAATTATGGGGCAAAGATGGACAATTTAATAATGGTGAGGTAACAATTAGATTGCCAGTGGGGGAAAAATGTTACAACCACAGTCTACATCAGGATAAATTCTAAATAGATCAAACTTAAATAGGAAAATAAAACAATAAAATTACTATAAAAAAACACAGAAATTTACAGCCCTGAAGGAAGATGAGCTTTGATACAAAATGAAGAAATTAAGAAGAAATAATTGACAAAATCTACTACACAAAAACCAAAACATTTTCCATGGCAGAAGCAAAAGAAAAATGAAAGCCAAAAGCCAACGTATGAATGAGGAAAAAACATATAAAACAATTTTGAAAATCAATAATTCTATTTAAAATGCATATGGTTATTCCTTATAGTATTTGTTATAATAGCAAAAGACTGGAAAAAAGCTCAGTGTCCAAGGTAATTTAACCAGTAAGCAGCTGGTTAAATTAATAAATTATGTTTTAATAGATGGTACACTATAGAATGTTATGCAACTGAGAAAGTTCTTTAAATAAATAATATAAAAAGATCCCTAGATATGTTATTGGTTTTTTAAAATGCAAAATAAGTGAGGTGTGATGGTGCACACCTGTAATCCCAGCACTTGGGAGGCTGGGGCAGGGGGATTAACTGAGTTCATGGCCAGCCTGGGCTACATAGTGACAAAAAAAGTGGGGGGGTGCTGAGCATGGTGGCAAATGCATAGTGAGACCTTGTCTCAAAAAACAAACAAAAAAATGGGTTTGGGGATTTATCTCAGTGGTTAAAGTGCTTGCCTAACAAGCACAAGGCCCTGAGTTTGATCCCCAGCATCCCCACAAAAAAGAAGAAAGGATATACTACATTTTGTGTAAAAGTAATAAAATAAGAAAACATATTTCATTTGCTCATATGTGCCTAAAGAAACCGTGGAATGGCATGAAGACAGACCCGAGGACCAATGGAACAGGGTAGAAGATGCAGAAATAACTCCAAACACACTCAAATATCTCATCTTCGACAAAGGAGCCAAACACCCTCACTGGAAGAAAGATAGCCTCTTTAATAAATGGTGCTGGAAAAATTGGCTTACCACATGCCAAAAACTAAAACTAGATACATGTCTCTCACCATGTACTAAACTAAGATCGAAGGGGATCAAAGACCTAAACATAAAAACAGAAACAATAAATCTCCTGGAGAATAAAATAGGAAGAACTCTCGAAGACATAGGGGTTGGAAAAAAATTTATGAATAAAACTCAGACTGCAAGGGAAACAATTCAAAGAATTGATGCTTGAGACCACATCCTATTAAGAGGCTTTTGCACAGCAAAAGAAATAGCTAATAGAGTAGGGCGAAAAATCACAAACTGGGAGAAAATTTTTGCCAGCTGTCTCTCAGACAAAGGTCTAACATCCAGAATATATAAAGAACTCAAAAAGATCAAATCCCCCAAATTTAAAGACCCTATCCAAAAATGGGCATCTGAAATGAATAAACATTTCTCAGATGAAGAAATAAAAATGGCAAATAAATATATGAAAAAATGTTCAACATCATTGGTCATTCGAGAGATGTAGATCAAAACAACACTAAGATACCATCTCACTCCAGAAAGAATAGCTATTATCAAGAAATCAACCAATAACAA